>JARNGD010000039.1:0-231307 GCA_031001845.1 Achaetomiella virescens
CTCTGTCGATCTGCCAGCACATCGCAGGGAGGACCTTGCTGGGTTGGTAGAGCTTTTGGCGACGGCCCAGTGTCTGTATGACAACCTGTTGGAGGGGGCTTCCATACACAGTACACAGAGGACACAGACAAGGCACGGAGGAGGACACCTCGCGTATATATAGCGGCCGTGGACAGTCACGCGATTTCCGTCTTGCAAGATCATGCTCGCCGCCGGCTGTGGTGAGTCCCACTCAGAGAGCACAGTGAACTGGGTGCGGAACGTGCGGAGGATGCTGCGTGGGTGCGGCTCGAATGTTGCTTCCGGAAAGGTTGCCCTTTCATGCTTCCAACAGTCACGGCTCCGGCAGATGCGAGTAACTCCCAGCGACGTTCTCCTCAAGTGGTGACCACACGAGAAGAGTGCGGTGAGCTCAACAAGAGACGCCCCTGAATAAAGCTGGGGGTCACAACATCTCCTGCTGTGTAAGAGAGGCCCGGTGCAGGTGAGAGCACCGGTATTTGGGGCAGACATGTTTCTCCGGAAAACAGATGAGCCAAAGGAGGGAGGTTGGGACGGGGGTTGGCCTGATCAGAGTCGGTCAGCAACCATGCCTTATGGTATCATCCACCGGTGAAAACGTTGCGGCGGAAAACCAGGCTGGCAGAACTCGAGGTGGTATGGATGCAAGTTGACCTGGGATTCCCCGCCTTCTTCCCGAATCCAGAGAGCTCGAGAAGCCGGGGGAGGCACGCACGGATCTCGGTCTTTTTAAAGAGCCAAGCCTGGTGACGGTGAGCTTGACTGACCGGCGAGATGAACGCTTCCATGCTTTGTCCTCGAGGCTGGCATGGGAAACAGCACAGCCCAGGCATAATTGTCTGGCCGAGCCGCTGCGAGCAGATGGCCGCCCTTTGTTTTTGTTTGGTGGCTGCTGACCCCGAGGCGCGTTCTTGTTGCGGCAGCTTAGGGCGACGTTGCTTCCATCGTCTCGGGAGAGGACAGCGAGCTGCCCGCCACGTCCTGCAGGCGCATTCTTACCTACTCCGTAGCTTCCAGACTCGGAACAGGCGCATGCAGCCGCTTCCTCATGAGACTCGGTGATACGAGACAACATGGTGGTTGGAGGCAACTGCCATCGACTCGACGACCTTCGTCTGGTTCGTTCTCAACGAGGGCTTTCCTCCGCAGTATACGAATCCCACGTGGTCCCGGGACAGGCGCGTCTGTGGGTACGAGCTCACCACGACGAGACCCACGGGTTCGCCGTGACTGTGGCGCTACCACAGCTGCTCTTGGGTGGTGGAGCGGAGGGCACCTAACAGCGACTATTTGAGAATACGATCCCGAGATGCGGGCTTTTTGCCAGTCTATGATTGTCACCAAACGGAATTTCTCGGTCGTGAAGAATTCGAAATAAAGGGGCAGTTGTGGGTTGACAATGCCACGCCAAGGGATGGAAATCTTGCCATAGAGTGATGACTCCCGACCGACGGCCCTGCTTAAAGATTTCCGCCACCCGCAGTGGTTTCAGCAGGGCAAGGGCCACGCCGCACTAACCAACGCAGCCGAGAGATCTGAGCTATCGGTACCGGGTACCAGGGCTGCGCGGATTCACTCACGGTTGGGAAAGCGCAGTGGAGGCAGTGACGACATTCATTTTGACTACCGCAGTCTCTCCGGCGAAACCCCCATCTTCTGCTCTGGCTCCTCCGCCAATTCCTGCACACTCCCTGGGGGAAAGCATCTTTTCTGCAGCATCCCTTGCTTCTTTCGTGCAGCTCTTGATTGCATGCATTGATGTGGAGAAAAAGGAGACGCCAATCCTTGGGTTGAAGGGTGTCTGTTGTTGACACCACGAGGGCCGACGGGTCGCAGTGTCGCGGATTACGATGTCAAACTGAGCACAATCGGGCCATCCTTTCTTTTCAAGCCCGGTTTGCCGTCCCCTGTTCCCTGTCAACAAACCCGCCCTTTCACTCTTCGCAGTCCCCACTGTTCCACTGTCCCACCCTGCCATTGTTGCCGTGACTTCCAGTGGCTCTCTCTGGCTCTTCTTTTGTTGCGAGAACCCTTCCGCTTGGTGCATGCAAACGTCCTTCCATTCTCACCACCACCAGCCTGTCGCTCTCATCCCCTCTTGTGCAAACCTCCCTTCCTTTTGCACCCACCCCCCCTCCCTCCATAATATTTCGGGACCCAAGATCGACTCGGGCCCAGAATCTCGGTCTCGGGACCCACGGACGAACCCACGGACGCACTCGACTCGCTCGTTTTCCCGCCTCCCTGTTTTCTGTGCACCGTTGGCGCTTCGGTCCACCACACACGTACGGTTCGACGAAAGATATTCCCATGGGCAGCTCGTCACATTTCCTTCCATAGCACATCCGGAATCCCACCTACACAGTACACACCGACTTGTGCTGGCCGACCGACGCAGGCAGCGAAGCACACGTCCACGGCTCCAGCCGCGACGGCGACCACGCCATCGATCGCAACTGCTGGTCACAGCGACGCCGCTTTGACAACGAGACTGCCAACGATGGCATCACCGCGAGCTGCCCGGATATGGGCAAGCTTCAGCCTGGCTATCCTGCTCTGTAGCACAGCCATGGCACAGCAGCAACTGCCAGACAAACCGTCAGTTCCCATGAAGTATTGTGCCACTGCCAACACCGCCGACATGGTTCCAAGTAAGGCGATATCGTTTCCGTTCCTCTCGAGTAACTGAAGCTGACAGTCTGCCCGGCAGTATACTGGAATTGGCAGAGCGACGGCCGCTGCTTTGGCAACTGCACCGACCTCAAGTTCGCCCTCGCCATCGTGCAGGGCAAGAACTGCTGGTGCTCAAATCTCATCCCCAATTCCGCCGACCAGAAGCCGCTCAAAGATTGCGAGGCTCCCTGCCCGGGCTACCCCTCTGATTACTGCGGCGGAGACGGAACATTTGGCTACATGGAGGTCGGCGGCTTTACGCCGACAGGGACAGCCGCTGGAGGAGCAGCACCATCATCCGTAAGTATCTCTCCCAATCCTGGAGACTGACTTGTGTGCCCGCCGGAACGCCCCAATCCTTTGAATATGCGCCCTCTCTGCGACTCTACGGTTGTTTGACGTGTTCGCTGTTGAAAGACTCCCATGCCATTTGTGCTAAAGTAAGCTGAGATGGTGGTGCAGAGCAGCACGGTCCAGCCCACCGTGACCGTGACGTTGACGGCGTCATCGCCGCCGTCGTCGTCCTTGTCGTCCAGCGCTTCCACTACCTCCTCCTCTGCCTCGACCAGTGTATGCAATGCGCTCCCTTTCCACCCCTGGCGGGCCGGCACAACTGTTTTACTGCTTGACATATTCGTGCTGAATACATGCTAACTCGATGGCAGACTCAAGGCACCACGACGAATCCGCCGCCGGTACAAACCGTCACGGTGGGCGGTATCGTTAAGACCGTGACTGCCACCCCGACACCCACCAAGGATGCAGCGACGACCGGATCATCAGGCGGCGGCCTTCAAACGGGCGCCATAGTCGGCATTGTCATCGGCGCTATCGGCGGCCTGGCGGTAATAGGAGCATTCCTATGGCTGTTATTCGTCCGACGGAGGAGGCAGCAGAGGAGGGTGACAACGGTCTCGGCTCGCCGACAAGAGGCGGTAGCTCTCCGGAATGATGGCCACGCCCAAGACCGAGATCAGCGAGGGCCGGTTTGCCACCGCAGGCGCCGGGACAGACTCGGGCTGGGACACGTCCACCAAGCGCCGCAGCCATCTTATGCCGGTCGACCCACGCCTCGACCCATTCGCTACGGGCCTCTACTCCGGCGACCAAAACAGGAGCCGTGAGAGCCTCAACTCGCTGCAGGATAATCAGGATTACTCGAGAAGGGTACACCAAGCGCCTAGGGTCTTGAGGGCGACGAATCCCGATCCGGACGACGACGATTGATTGGGTCGTCCGGTTTTTCTTAAGGTATGAGCTTGGGCTAACGGGCCGGGTTGTCATGACGTTACATGATGAGCTCTTCTCCGTCTCATATCTTCTTTTAATTGCTTCACGCGGGCTTGTTTCATTTGGCATTTTGCATATCGAGATACCACGGCGTTTTAAAGGATTAGGGCATGGCAAGCACATCTTTTGCTGGGGGACAGCATGGGGCGGGTTTGGCCAGTTTGCTTTGCAGTGAACGAGCCGGGACATTTGATTCAGGATGGGAGGCATTTCCATGCTGGTCTACGGTTTAGAGAAGGGATGCCAATGGATGAATGCCTTCTCCTAGGGCACACCCAAACGAGAGGCTCGGATGGGATTTGGGTATTAAACTGGTTAGGGCGGGAAGAAATTATAGGGGCATGGGACATGGGATATGGGCTATGGGCTATGCGATGTACCATACATTTGGCAGACACCAGCGTCCAGGACTACACCATCTACCGTTTGCGCAAGCTGTGGGGCAGAAGAGCGCATATCTGCCTAAATAGGAGCAGGGTCGATGCATCGAACCGGATCTAATATCTTGCAGGATCACAGCTTCCATCTGTGAGCTCTATCCACCCTTGCCGTATAACGTCACTGTGAAGTCGGCGGTTTCAATAACTGTGCCGCGCGTTGTTTCCCCTGTTGGTCCGACCCTACCTCCGGCTTCCTGGCTGCGCCGCCTTGTTTGGCGTCTGAGCTTCCCTTGTCGGGCTGAGCTGAGCTGAGCCGAGCTCACGAAGTAAATAACTAACGTTAGAGGTGGATTGGGTTGAAACCGACGACAGCCCCTTCCCACACAAAAACACTCGGTGTTGGGTGCTGCGCCGTCTCCGGCCCTGATACCTGGCCGATCTCCCCACTACGTGGCGACCTACGACTGCCAGTCCACCTTGTTAAAGATGACTTCTGCGACTTCCTTCGGGCATCTGGGAGACACCGATATCGGTCTTGTGTGCGAGGAGACGCCGTGGTTTTCCTGATGAAGTTTTGCGTCCCTACTGTTGCGTCATCTTACATGTTTTACACGGCTCTGCTCGGCTGAAGGGGGTCGGACTGGCGGTGGGAAGATTGAAGCGAGCCACGTCTGGTGGAGAAACAAAAAAAAAAAAAAGGATCGGATCTTCAGGGGCGTAGAATAGCCTCGCTGATCCCGCCCTCGCGAACAGTCGGTCCTGTGGCTATGAGAAAAACCTGAAGTTTGGTTGTCGCTAAATGTGCCTTGGGGGCTCATCTTTTGTCTGTAAGTAGGGACTGAGAGAGACTGCAGGGCGTAGACGGTCAATGTCATTGTGGCAAGTGCTAGAAGGGGTAATTGGGAGAACCACTAGGAATGGAAATACAGGTTAGAGATGGAAATAGAAGATGTTACCCTGGAGACGGGGAGTCGGCTTCAACTTCCGCACATGTCAATGGTTGGGCTACTCTCTCTCTCCAAAACCCCGGTTCTCACCACGACATTTTCACATGTGAAAACCGTCTATAGAATCCGGTTGTTGTAACACACCACCACACACCACACCACCACACCACGCTTACCTTTCAGGGCATTGGGACTTGGACATAATCTGAGAGAATTGAGATGTGTTTTGTGTATCCTGCTGCCAAAAATAGGAACAAAGGACGAAATGAAGAGATAAAAGAGGATGTGAGAAATAGAAAAGATCGAAACCAAAGTAAAGGGGCGGCATGAGAAGGGTGTGAGGGGTTGGTCTGCTGTTGGACCAGGACGGGACACCAAGCTGCTGGTAAACAAACCGGGAATAGGGGATAGCAGGGTTTATCTAAATGCTGGAGTTATCAAGAGCCCTGGGTCTCAATTTACCCTCTATCTTACCCTCGATTTTCGTCACGGAGAGCATTTGTCGTCTCCAGAGCGGCAAGCTGGTTTGTCTCTGGAATGCAGAGCCTTTCCCTTCATACCATCTGGGATGAGCGAGCAAGGTAACCTCGTGGCATGTTTGTGTACAGAGAGCTGCGAAGCGCTGGCTGAAATGTATCGGCTGCGAAAAGTCGGTTCTCTTGATTTCCGATCTCCCACCCACCTATCTGACTGGCATTGTGCTGATAGATCTAGGCAACATATCCCTCGAAAATATAGCGACGCGAACTCCTTGCCAGATGCAGCTTGCCACGTATGATCATACATTCAAAAGTCATGCCGCACCCCTATACCGTTACCCCGCAAATGCTCCCTGAACTCCATCATTTCTTCTATTTTTGTCATCACTCCAAGACCGGAACGCCAGGCACATAACCTAGAGCTCAGACGCCGCTTTGTAATGCACCGGTAAGTTTAGACCAGATACGCTTGGACGCCAATGTCGAGGGGACCCTTCTCGATTGGTAAGAACACAAGGACCAGAAAGAAGTGGTGCGAGTCAGAAGAGGTCTTCTGCCAGACGACGGTACTAGTATTCTCCCCAGTAGAAAATAAAATTCGCGTAGTCTGACGCTGCTGCAGATGAAGGAAGGCGGTGGGTAATACACTGCAACGCGGTCCTTGAATGTCGCTGGACGACGTCCCCTTATTCACGTCATGCCTTGGCTCCTCACAACGCCGTCGGGACGAATGATGTAGGTGTGTAGCAGAGGGGAAAAGTTTCGTCGAATGCAATGTTGATGATGACCCGCCGAACGATCTAATAATTGGTCCGGCTGTGTGCCCTCAAGCTGATGATGCCGACCGGAAAAAGCAATTTGTATCCGTATCCTCCACATCTTTGGCCCACTCCAATCTGGTCTGCCATCTTCGCTTCTTCAGTCTTTGCTTCCTTTCTCCCCCTCTGAATCCCTTTCATTCCCGCGCTGAGTCGACATCAGCCACACACCCTTGACAGATGGCAACCCGTTACTAGCGCCGCTGCCTCTTATCCTGATGACTCGACGAAACTCCTGCATCCACTCCTTCACTCCGCCTCTTTCTGGCCCTCTCATCTCCACCACCACCAACTCTCGGATCCAAGCGCTCATCACCGGGTCTCGACGACCTGGAGTCCCTCAAAGAAGGCGGCGGACCGCCCCTCGAAGACCCACCCCTTCCATAATCGTCCGCTCCTCTGCCTTCACTCCTCCCACCACCACCAGCGCCCGACGTATCACCACCCCTCGGCCCCGACGGACCCTCGCCACCGCGATGACTGCTCCGGTGACTGCTCGACTCCCTGGGAGGAGGAGGCGGCGGCGGCGGAGGAAGCGGATCCCGTCCACTACCGCTACCCGGGAGACCACCGCCGCCAGTGGACTCCTGATCGACCGTCTCGAAGACGACTCCCTGGGATCACCACCGGGCACACTGGACGAGACACCCGATCTGCGATCGCGATAGTCCCTCCCATGCGAAGAGTCTCTTGCCGACTCCCTCTCCCCGCGATCAGTTCTCTCAGGCGTCCGCTCCCGACTGCTCCTCCTCGAAGCCCTATTGCTGCTGCCCCTGTCCGAGCGATGATGGTGATCCCTCCGTGAGCGATCATGTTCAGTGCGACTGGAGCCGTACGAGTCATCACCATTGACACCGCCATGCCCGCGATGGCTATGGCCGTGGCCGTGACCGCTGCTGCTGGCGGGTCACGGCTGTCACCGACGACTTGGATCGGCTCGGGACGGGGTGGTGGCGCACGGTCGGTGCTCATGTCGCGGCGGGAGGTCGAGTCGCGGAAGGACTCAGGAGGGCGTTCGTGCACGGGGGTGGTGACTGGCGACGCGCCAGCTAATATCTGCGCGTCTGAACCTGCCAGGTTGGGTCGGGAGCGGGATACACGGAGGCTCGGACCCCGGGCGTTGTCGGCCATGGCTTTGTCGAGCGTGTTCTGGATGCCTCGGAGTTGGCTGCGGCCAGGTCGGATCCGGTCATTGCCCGCGGCCGGGCCAGTTGGGGTGCCAGAGAAGTCAGCACTGGGACCTGAGGGAGCGGGTCGTGAGCCAGTATTGGGCCCCGACATTGAAGGGCGGTCAGGCGTGCTCATCGGCGGGCGCTGGTGCATGCCAGGCCCCGATGGTTGAGCGTGGATCTGGTTGAGACGATCGGGATGGATGCCCGACGGTCCCGTCGGAGGCGGAGGAGGCGGCGGAGGTGCCTGGTTGATCTGGCGCATCCTGTCTGGGTGCACTCCAACGGCGGGAGGCACGGTTGACGTCGGTGAGTTCACGTTGCCTCCATCATATTGACCCCGCCGTGAGCGCGATGCCGAAGGGCCCGTTGGAGGGTGGCGCTCGGGAGTAGGTGGGCGGACTGGCTCAAGTGCCGAGAACCTATTATCAGGGCGTATTGGAGGGCCGTTGGCTTGGCCGGCTCTAGCAGCATTCCTGCCACCCCGGCCTCGAGGGCCGGAAGGCGCACCCGGCGGCATGTCGACAACAGACTGGATGGGGTTCAGCCGACCGTAATTCGGGTCCTGCTGGTTAAGTCTGCCCTGATCGTGCTCTACGCGGGGTTGGCTGGGGTACGGGGTGTCTGGCGGAGCAGGCATTCTCTCCCCGCGGTCTGAGCTTCGGTTCGGTCGGGGTTGAGGCGCCGGAGCGTCTACACGGGAGTCCTTCGGGGTATCAGGACGAGGCGAATGACGATCCCGACCATGCCGATCGTCGCGGCCGTTCTCCGGTCGAGGAGGGCTGGGTGGCGCGCGATCGCCTCGTCTGGGTGATTGTGTTCGTGGAGGTCGCTCACGGGACTGGTCTCTTGTCGTGGGGCGCGGAGCGTCCCTCAGATCACTGATGAGAGCAGCTCTAGCTGGGTTAATGATTTCCGGCCGTTCAGCTTCGATGATCCGAGCTCGCTCTGGGTTGATCAAAGGCCCCTGGGAAGCGTTCTGTACCGGAGGTGCCTGTGGAGGCGTGGAAACCGCAGATTCCCTGGGCGGCCGAGCGTCGGGTCGGTTCGAACTGTGAGGAACTCTCTCCCGCGGGGCACGGCTATCTCGGTCGGTGGGCGGCCCATGGTCATGCCGTCTCGATGGGGGTTCAGCCCGGCTTGGCCGGTCGCTTTCGGAAGGTCGACCGGATTCGCGACCTGTGTCTCTCCGAGCGTCTCGGGGAGCATCACGCCCGGAATCGCGTGGTGCAGGTTCACGCTGCCCAACATCGGGCGCGCGTCTGTCGTCACGAGGCCGCTCTGGCCGCGAAGCTTCCGGCGTTCGGTAGTCCCTGCTCTCCCGAGCGCCATGCGGCTCGCGAGTGTCGCGCTGAAGCTGCTCTCGCGGTTCTCGGCTATCGCGGTACTCACGAGCGTCCCGCGAAGGGAGATCCCGCCTGTCATGTCGAGGTTGGCCAAACCTGGGCATCGGTACATCAGGCCTGTTTGGCAACTCGGGTCTACTTGGCAGACCAGGGCCACCAGGGGGAAGTGTCGAGAATTTGGGTTGTTCCTGCCGGCCCCCGTTGTGCGGTGCCGGAGCAGGCTTTGGGGTATTTGGTCTTCCCGGAGCCGGGCTTCCCCTTGGCGCCGGAGAATTGGTCTCTCCAATGGGTTCTCTGGCTGGCGGGGCCTTCGGGAGGTTGGGTTCCCGCACCCTCGCAGGTGCGTTGCCAGCTTTGTTGTCCTTGATGACCTCTCCGTCTTCGACTTCCGTAGCCTGCTGAGAACGAGCCCCATTGGGTCTGAATTCGGCGGCTGAGCCACGCAGGGAAGAGTTGGCGGGCGTTGCGGATCCTCTCTCGTCCTTGCCGTCGCTCTTCTGGGTATGATTAGCGGTTGCGTGTGCGCGCCCTCTCGCGGATGAACTTACAACACCCGGCCGGAACGCCTGGACGAGGACCCATTTCGACTTCCTCTTCTGGAGCTCGGAGCTCGTGGTCTGTGCAGTGACGGAGAGGTCGACGCGGTGGCCTTGCTCCGACTCCGGCGCATTCTTTGACGCGGCTTCGCGTTCGGCGATGGTCTTGAGCTGCTCGAGGAACTTGTCGGCCATGAAGTTGATGGCCGGGAAGTAGTCGATGACGCCTTTCAGGATGCTTATGGCATTGCGGATGTGCATCCATTCCATGCCATTGAGGCAGGTTCTCAGAGCAGTGTTAAGCTCCTTATGCCAGCGGAACAGCAGCTCTTTGAAGGCGTCGTGCTCGATGAACTCGGTCGGCTTGCCATCCGTGTCAAACGCGCTGGCAAACCCGAGATATTGTCTCGTCTTGGTGCCCTGAAGCTCCTTGAGGCCGAGGGCTTCCTTCTCGTATGCGTTCTTGTCGCCATGCCACTTGGAGAGATCGCCAAGGATCAGTTTCAGGAAGCGGGACAAATGCTCAGCCTCACGGACGGTGCAGGTAAAGATGATGGCGCGCAGGCGATTGTGGTTGAATAGTCGATCGTACAGAGACATGAGCTTGAAGTTCGGGGTCGAAAACTCGTGCAGGAACTTGACCAGCCTAAAGCAGTACTCGGCATCCACGGGCGATACTTGCAGGCGTGGCAGGATACATTCCTCGAGGAAGGCATCCGCGGTCGCCTCGGCCTTTGTGATATCTGCAGGGAACCAGCTGCTGACCTGCCTGCCGATCTGGAATCGCGCCTTGGAGAAACGGGTGATCCCGTCGTTGGCCTCCTGGAGAAGGTGCTTCTGACGGTCCAGTATGTCGTTCCGTTTCTGGGTCTTCTTGTTCATGCCAGCTCGGGTCATGTCTGTGCGGTCCTTCATCACCTCTTCGGCCTGTTTCTTGAGTCTTGTGCCTTCAGCAAAATAGCTATCCTGAGGGAAGACCAAGTTTCCGAGCTGCAGAGACCAGAAGAAGACGTAGCCCGTCGGGCTCAGATAGCGCCAAGATTGTTGTGGCAAGACGCTGGGAATCTCCTCGATCAGCGGTGCCAGCGCATCAGCGAGTGATTCTGGCAAGCGGCTGTTGGGTGTCTTGGATGTCGGACTATCGTTGCCAGAGTCCCCTTTCAACTCCGAAGTGACGGCGTCGCCTTCAGCAGGCGTGCCGGTTTCCGCCGGAGCATCCATCGCGACATCACCGTCAACGTCGGTGACAGCTTTTGTGGGTTGAGACGGAGTGTCTCTGGCCGAGGGAGGAGCCTTCGTATCCCAGCGGATGCTGGCCCGCCGGATCGTGAAGGCAAGGTTGGCGTCAAGGCCGTAATCGCGCATCAGCTGAATGATGTCAGGAATGAGGTTGTCGAAGGTGTCGGGGTCCAAGTTGCTACGCAGCAGGTCCAGATACCGAAGGAGAACTTGGTGGGTGTCGTCGACGATGGCGGAGAGGTACTTAATGCGCGCACTGCCGTCCTCGTTGTATATGGCATTCTGTCGATACTGCGCGATTGTTGATTAGGAGTTGGCCAGCAAGGTTCGAATGCGACAGAGCCTTCATAAGACGCTGCGCGCTGCGGACCGATGTTGCCCGCTTATCGCCCAGGTTCGCAAGAGTCTCACGCCGAAGCAGCTCTCCACCGGTCATGGCGCGCAGCTGGGCATCGGTGAAATCCAGGCTAGAGACGATGCCTCCCATCGAGCCGATGAGCTCTTCCAGGATGACCAGGTCGGTCGAGTTGCCCTTCAGGACCTGAGCATGGACATAGCGGAGAATTGGCGACGGGTCCATGTTGGAGTAGCGCTGGAATACTTTCCCGGAGAAGCGCGAAAGGGCTTGCAGCCACTTGCTGGTGAGCAGCACGGAGCTTTCTTGTGTGCGACTCCTCTGCTGGCCACCGAGGGAGCTCAACACGGACCACACGAGGACGTCGTATCCCAGATCTGTGAAGTACTTGGCGCACTCGACAAATGCTTCGATCAGGTTGCTGTAGGACTCAATCTGAAGAAGGGCGACCTTGCAGACGACACCTGGAGACGGGTAGGCGATTTTTGCGAGACTCTTGGCCATCTGGGGGATGTTGGTCAATGAGAGTCGCTTCATCCTACTGAGCGTCTCCAGTCTCGTCCTGGCAAATGCTTTGCGCACGGGTTCAAGTCGAGAAATGGAACCCTCGTACCACTCGGCGTAGAGATTAAACCGAGTACGGATCGGGTACTGCTTGAGCATAGTCCAGACGCTCTCGACGATGGATGAATTCGGCTCACCCAAGCTCAGACACGGGACGAGCAGGCGCTTGAGCAGCTCGAGCCATCGCGCAAGGTTTTCAGGAGACTGGTCGTCCGCGAGGCTCTTGTTGCCGATGCTGGTGAGCTTGGCCACCAGGGAGGCGTCGAGGCCGATGTTGACACCGACGACGTTCAGGAGCGAGTCGCAGAGCGTGAAGAGATCATCGACCGTTTGGCAGACGGGGATGTTGTCGGCCCACTCATCCCAGTAAAAGCGATATGAGGCTCCATCTCCAACCTCGGCCTTGTCTGGGTATGGCCATCTCAGAGCTCGCTTGACGGGTGGTGTGCTGAGTTTGACGCAGCCTTTGGGCACCCCCGACTGGTCAAGATCCGGCAGCTTCTTGGCAGGAGGTTCGGTAGGGCGTGAAGATGTTGGGCGGCTCTGCTGGTACACGACTTCGATGGATTGGTGAAGAATGCGGTGGAAGAGTGGGAGGATGTCGGGGTACGCTTGTAAGATCCAGTCGTGCCGGCCGATGATGAACAGCGACTCAGGGATCGCGCCGATTGTGAGGAGGCACTTGAGAAGATGCACCTTTTGGTCGGCAGGCTCCGGCAGCTTTGGCTTCTCCGGTACCGGCTCCGCAGGCTTCATGTCCACATCCTGCTTGTTGGCTCCGGTGTCGCGGCGGGAAGTGCTCGGAGGTGGAGGCATGTCGTCGGTGAGAGCGCCAGCCATCATCAGCGCGTTCTTCTCGCCTCCCGGTCGGTTCGCTTTCTCCTTCTCCTCAAGCTCCTTCAACCTCTGGTCTTTGACGCTTTCCATGTCCTTGTCTTCAGGCCAGATGTGGTTCCAGAGGTCGGTCAACGAGATGAAGCCCACTTTGATGAGCAGGGCAATGAGATAGAGCAGGTTCGCGGGCAGGGCGTCGTCGGCGTCTCTCGCATCCCCGGTGTAGAAACGCAACTTGAATCCCAGCATTTGGGCGGCGTCTCGATTGCCAGAAGGGGGGAGCGTTTTCGTTATCCTGATCCAGTCTTGCTCGATGCTGGATTCCGCACTGCTCGCGGTTCCGCCGTTTGTTAGACGTTGTTCCTCGGATGCGGTGAGCTGCCTGCCGCCCAACTCAAAGTAAGCGTCAAGCTTGATCTGACGGGCGCGCTCCCAGAACGCGATGTCCCGTTGGAGTCGCTGTTCCGCCAGGACCGAGTCTTCCTCTTCGGTGGTGGTCCAGCCGAAATGGTCTGGGAGTGCCCAGAGGGGCAGACCACCGACAAAGACGTTGGTCGGTTGGTTAAGCTGGCTGCGAGGCCACCACGAGCTGACGCGCAGAAACTTGATGAAAAAGCGGAACTGCTTGATGAGAACAGCGGCAAAGACATCGAACGTCACGTCCAGAACGCGGCCAGGGTGCAGGTCGAAGGTCCCAATAAGGCCCATAACTTTGTTGAACGTGGCCTGCACGACCTCGGACGAAGGCGGCTCGGAGCTGCTGGTTGTGAAGAGCTCGGTGACAAGTTTGGAGAATCCCTCGGTCTCCTCGCGCAGCAAGTTGTAGCTCGCTTGGCGATAAAGGAGGTTGGTCGACTGACGGATACCCATCCTCACGAACGTGTCGCGAATCATGTCGAGATGTTGAAGAATGGGCGGATCCAAAACGAGGCGCATAGAGTGGGAGAGACCTCTGCAGCCATCATGAAGTCGCGCATCTGCGGTCGGAGCGGGCCCGATTCAACGTCCATAAAGGTCGAGACGGTGTCCAGGAACAATGTATGAGCATCAAATGCACCAGCCTTGCGATCCTCCTCTGAAAGATCGGGGCCCAGAATCTCTTTGACCACTCCACCAGCATCAGAACCTGGGAGCCGGCCATCGGTAACGGAGTGTATGAGTTCCTGGAATATTGTGACGACTTCTGTAAGATCCTCGTCCATGCGCGATTGGATGCCATGATCAATGACTTCTTGGCGAGCGCCGTTTGCCCACCTGCCGACGCGGTCCTCGGTGACGATGCTATAGTCATAGAAGGGTTGGACAGGAGGCGGCAGTGGTAACGGAGGAGCTGGGGTGGGCGTGGGCGTGGGCGCGGGGGCCGGTGTTGTGGCTGTTGTGGTAGATGTCGGGGCTGCAGCTGCGGAGGACGAGCTCGACGGCCGAGGAAGAGGCGGCGATTTCAGGTTGTGCCCCCGAAGGTGGATTTGGCACGTAAGACTGGGCAGAATCGCGACGGTCGCCTCTACGCGGGTTCCTCCCACCACGGCTGCCGCGCCCTCCATCGAAGCTTCTGTCATGCTGGCCCAGAGCTGTATCGGCAGGACGATGGGGCGAGGGCCTGGAGGGACCAGCGTCGCTGGGACCCCGATCGTTTCTCTTGCGCTTCGGGGCATTCTCAGCGGTGGGATCGCAGATGCCGGGTCATTTATCGGCAGGGCGGCGTTCAGCCGATGGTCGACGTTTTATTGCGTTAATTAATGAAAGTTCGATAATTTTGTAGCTCTTGCGCGCCACGTTAGATGCTGAAGCCGATGGCGGGAAATGCCAGGGGATCAAGGGAAGGCGTGAAGCAGTTGGGTGTTGACAAAGCAGCTGAAGAAAGAGGCAAGACGGGGAAAACGAGCGACCGGTAACCGAAGGGGGGAAAATACCGATTGAGAAAAAGCTCGAATTGGGTTTTGTTTCCAGACCGAAAAAGAATTCAAGCCGTGTGGGCTGCCAGTTTTATGCTGGCTCAAACGTTGGAAAGCAAGATGCTGCTTCGCGTCAAATCGCCAAATCGCCCTGTCAGCTCTGGCGTGGTTGCGTTTGGTGGATTGCTTCGTGCTGCAGAGAACGCGGCCAGCCTTATCTGACAAGGCTGCCAAGAGATTCGGGTTTGAAGGTAAGACCCTCGCCCCACCTTTCGGTCAGGCCAGCATTCGGTCACTTGCCCCACCCCAACCGCTGCCCAACCCACCCGATAAGAACTTCGTGGTGTTGTCCTCCTACCACTGCAAATGCTACGATTTTGATACCTTTCAGGTGCTTGGACTCCGCCCTTTCTACAGAATGCCTAGGTATACGGAAGACGACTTGCAAGCGGCTATTTCAGCTGTCAAAGACGGAATTTCGATCCGGCGGGCCGCCTCCCAATGGGGATCCCCTTTTCCACTTTGCAAAGCCGGATCAAGTCGGGACATCGACCAAAGGGCGAATACGAAGCCCTTGCCCTTCAGAAGCTTAGCCCTAGTCAGGAAGACCACCTGGCTAAATGGGTCCTTGCGCAAGAGGCTCTAGGAGTCCCTATCACTCACGCGCAAATCCGGGTCTTCGCCGATCGGGTCCTTCAAGCAAGTGGATCACAAGATAGAGTCGGAAAACACTAGCTTTCGAAGTTCCTACGGAGACACCCATCACTAAAGACCAAGAGGGTAAAGCGAATCGACGCCAAACGCCTTGAGGGAGCAACAACTGAGGTGATCAGGGCCTTCTTCAAGCGGCGGACTCTTCCAGTGATCAAGGACATCCTTCCTAACGATGTCACGAATATATGAGAATGGGATAATGGAGGGCCAGGGCCTTAACGGCTTATGCGTTAGGAAGGCTGAAACGAAGGTTGCTTTAGCAAAACACCCCGAATCTCGCATCTGGACGACGATCCTCGAGTGCGTCTCAGCAATAGGGAGGCTCTTCGATCCGCTTGTTGTTTTCAAGGGCAAGGAAGTTCAGCAACAGTGGTTTCCTGATGATAAGGCATCTCTAGCATCACTTAGTGACTAGAGGTTTACAACAAGTGAGAATGGGTGGACCAGCAACGACATTGCGTTAGAATGGTTGCTCAAAATCTATCTTCCTATCCCCCGGTTGGAAGCAAGAGGTTGTTGATCGTCGACGGCCACGGAAGCTATACAACGGATGATTTCATGTGGCATTGCTATATCAACAACGTCTACCTCCTTTATCTGCCAGCATATAGCTCCTACATCCTTAGCCGTTGGATCTCTCCTTCTTTAGTCCTCTAAAGACTGCCTACCGTAAGGAGCTTCAAGACCTTGTTTTACTACGTGTCTACCCCTTTAGCAAACGGGACTTCTTGAAGGTATAGCAGAGCTAGGAGAGTTGCTGGGACAAGTCGAATAATCCGGGCAGGCTGGGTTGCGACTAGGTTATAGCCGATCAATATAGAGAGACCCCTAGGCAATAGCCTAGTCTTAAAGGCTGACCAGGAGGCAGAGAACAGGGCCAATAGCAGCAACAAGAAGATCGTACGACAGATGCATCACCACTTCTTACTTTACGACCAAGCTTTCGAACTATCAGACCCCTCAACGTAGTCAGGAGGTTCACAAGCTCTTGGGTAGCCAGGTCGGCGAACTACAGCAACTTTACCGGGGTAACCCAGCCGCTCGGGTCACTTTTTCCAAGATTGCAAAGAGCCTCGATGACAAAGCAGTCAAGATTGCTGAGTACGAGCAAAAAATCCAGGCCCTAGAAGCTGAGGTTGAGAGACTGAGGCCGAAGAAGAGGAGGAGGGTGCAGATGGACCTGAACGAGAGATTTGCTAGGATTGCAGAGATAATCAAGGCCAAAAAAGCTGCAGGAAAGGTAGCAATGCCTGAGGCAGTTGCGAATAGCCTCATATTTGAAGACATATGCTTTGAATGGGCTGTATCCGACCAGTTGTAGATAGTGAGGTCAAGGGAGTGGGTGACTTAGACAGTGATGGATCGGTGGAGAATTGACCGAATGCCGGCCTGACCGAAAGGTGGGGCGGGGTCTTAGCAGAGACTTGGCAGTAGTGGCAGTACTTTGCGGCGGACTCAGGTTCCCAGGACTCTCTGGCAACAGCATGCGGGATCGGCCCATTCAACTGCTCCAGTCTGGCATACTGACCCACCCGATTGTCCCAGAGGGCCGATTGCCGGCCGTCGAGGGGGAGCCAAGTGCCTTCTTTTTTGTCCCCGGTCGAACAGTTGCCAACCTTGTCCAGACATGGATGTTGGTGAATTGCGCAATCCACGCTTGCGGCTCCGAGGCAGCCCTCCGCCCCAATGAAGGACATTTCCGCTGTGACTTGATGCAGTTGCCGATGCGTTTTCTTCCATGACTCCGTGTTGATTTTCTTAATAGCGAGGGTTCTGCCTCATGCGCTGACTGCTGGCTTCCCCTCCGTCCTCCCCAGATTCCAGACCCCCGTCCACATTCTCCCTGTCGTCTGCCGTCATCCTCCCCCAGCCAACACAATAGTACTTTACGCAAAGCACCATGACGCCAGAATCAGCGCGCAACAGCGCGAGGTCGTCGTATGGTGAGTCTGGCCTTTCCTACCTTCCATTCATTCGTTCATTCATCCATCCATCCGTTTCTTTCCTTCTTCCTTGAGCCGCTCCTTGATGCTGCCGCCCGAGAAGACCGGTGACTGAATACTTCCAAGAAAGAATACGCTCGGAGCCTGAGAATCCGTTCGCGGCCCTCATTCCCGACCAAGAGATCGCTATCATCCCGTCCTTCACCCTCGAATCAGGCGTAACCCTCCGCAACGTTCCCGTTGCCTACACAACACGAGGCACGCTCAATGAAAATGGCGACAACGTCATGGTTATCTGCCACGCCCTGACGGGCAGTGCCGATGTTAGTGACTGGTGGGGCCCTCTGCTCGGCGGCCCTGGCCGGGCGTTTGACGTCTCCCGCTTCTTTGTGGTGTGCATGAACAGCCTGGGGAGTCCGTACGGGACAGCCAGCCCCGTCACCGCGAAAGATGGAGATCCGTCCAAGGGCCGATACGGCCCAGAGTTCCCTTTGACAACCATTAGGGATGACGTTCGGTAAGACATGTTGGGACAAGAAATTCTCGAGTCTGTCTGACGCAGTTAGGTTGCACAAAATGCTCCTCGATGACCTCGGTGTCAAGCAGGTCGCTGCCGTCATTGGCGGATCGCTCGGCGGTATGTTCGTTCTCGAATGGGCCTACCTCGGCAAGGACTATGTGCGGTGCGTCGTGCCCATCGCCACCTCCAGCAGGCACAGCGCTTGGGGCATTAGTTGGGGTGAGGCCCAGCGGCAGTCCATCTACGCCGATCCCAAGTACGACGACGGCTATTATTCGTTCGACGACCCGCCCTCAACAGGCCTCGGCGCAGCTCGCATGGCCGCCCTCCTCACCTACCGGAGCCGGAATTCGTTTGAAGCTCGCTTCGGCCGGAACACACCGACCCCTCCCGCCGGCAAACGATCCGCGAAAAGCCCGCGCCCACCACGCCCTCCGAAGCTCATTTCCACATGCACAACGACGGGCACAAGTGGAAGCGCAGCCCGTCTCGCCAGGACAGCCGAGAAGAAGTCCCCGGTTACCAAGAAGGCAGAGATAACTCCCCAGATCCACAGTTCCACGGGCCGAAGAACGGCAGCTTGGCTGGCGGGGACGTGATACCGACCGGCCGACATACTTTTCAGCCCAGTCGTACCTCCGCTACCAGGGCGAGAAGTTCGTCAAGCGCTTCGACAGCAATTGCTACATCGCCATGACCCGGAAGCTAGACACCCACGACGTGAGCCGGGGCCGCGCGGGGACGGTGGCTGAGGCGCTCGCCATGATCGAGCAGCCGACGCTGGTTCTTGGAATTGAGAGTGACGGGCTGTTCACTTTTGCTGAGCAAGAGGAGCTGGCCGAGCATATCAAGAATGCTCGCCTGGAGCGGATCGACAGCCCTGAGGGCCACGACGCGTTCCTTCTGCAGTTTGAGCAGGTCAACCATTACATTCTCGACTTCTTGAGGGATGTGCTCCCGGACATCATGGACAAGGACACGAACGGCGTGGTGGTGGAGAGCTCAGTCGGCCAGCTCACCAAGAGCAGTACCTTTGGCGAGGCCGAGGTGGGGGACATCACGGCGTGGTAGCGGGCTTGTCTTGTTTGGAATTTTCGAATCAGTCCACTTCTCAAGTCAAGGACAAAAAGATCCATCCTCGCCGCTGCCCCACCATCACGTTGGGGCTGCCTCCCGCAGCGCGCCCCGGACCTGGAGCCCCCACCTGCCTGTTCTATCCGTGCTGAAGAGCCCAATTGGGCGTCCAACGTACGATCGAGGCCTCCAGGAATGGGGAGCTTCGTGCAGACCATCAGGAGGAGTGGTCTGGATGCGGGGAAGCTTGCGCTAGCGGCTGCTCTCCCCGTCCAACTTCCGAGGATGTCAACCTCGGCGTGGGGGGGAGAGGGCATTAGGTAGCCTCGGGACATCTGCACCCCCACGACACGTGCGGAACGTGCCGCAAGGCAACATCATTAGACCCCCAGGTTACGTTCCTGGACGGCACCCTGGCCTGGAAATATCCAGTCTGATACAAGAAAACATGCTCAAAAACCCGTTCAACTCGGGAGAGCTTATTCCTGTTCAACTCAGGAGCTATTTTCACTTTAGGGAAAGACTGGGTTCAGGAAAACAAAATTAGAGTCGTTCCATGAGAATAGACTAGATGTAACAAATTCCCCCTCTATGACTTGTTACGACAGAGAGCGTCTCTCTCTGACATCACTCTGGCTTCTGGCCGTACGCGACATGACTGCCCCAAACATCGTGATGCATTAGCAACTGAACAATACACAGGGGATAGATAAATAGGCAAGAGAAAAACCCACAAAGTCAAACAGCGCATGCGCTGCCGAATCCGCCAAGTCCTTCCTTACCTTTCTCAACGAGGCTTGTACCTCCTCCGGCTTCCTAAGCATCCAACAGTGTTAGATGTATGCTTCGTTGTCACTCCAGCTCTAACCCAAACGAGTAAATTAAGGTGGAATGAAGGATGAGGAAGGAAAGAGAATAAACAGGAAACAAAAAGGGAAAGAACGAAAACGAAGGACTCACCACCCCAACACCCCGTACGCAACCCCATACTCGGCCCCTCCAGCCCATTCAACACCTGTGCCATGTCCACACGCTCCCCTTAAGCGCGGGGTCCCGCGGCCACGTGCCGATTGGCACTCTGTACTTTTTGTGCATCACGTTGCTAAACCCGGCGTCTGCCACCCACCCGAGGAGCTTCGACCCCGGGTTGGGGTCGCGCCCCACGGGCTCTGCGGCGGCGCAGAGCGTGTTGATTCACGAGTGCAGCGCGTGCGATGGGGGAGGGAGCGGTCGAGGGAGTAGTACTGGAGGGAGAAGCTTAGAACGCGGCATAGCCGCCGGGTGTGAGGTTGCTAACGTGGGTTAGTTGAAGGGAAACACGGGGTGGGATTTGGGGCGAGCCGGAGGGTAAAGGGAGGGACAGACTCGTAGATGGTGTTGACCACCTTGGGCCAGTCGACAATGCTGGCGGCCATATACCGGCAGAAGATCCAGCCAAAGGGGGCGCCGTGCCCCCAGGGTCTTCGGCGTCGTCGAATTCGAAATTGAAGTTGGGCGTGACGAAGCGGGTCTGGTTGGCGGAGGGGTCGTTGCCGATGACCTGGGGTGGACAGACAGACGCTTCTCAGCAGGGAGAGTGGAGAGCTTAAAGACAGAGTACTCACCGAGGCTTGGGGGAATTCATCCCCGATGGAAATAGGCCCTTTCGCGTGTCGTTAGCGGAGTGTCAAGCCCCTTGGTGATCGTGCCCACAGGTGCCCGTCCCGATATCCAGGATCCGACGGGTTCTCGCCTTGTCAATAAGCGCGAGACACAACCCGCTGACGAGGCGGGTCATTATGTCGTGAAGGAGAAGCAAATGCTCCATTCCTGTTTATTATTCAGCCGCGAATACTCTGACCAGTTTTTCAGCCTTTATTCCACCAAACCAGGGGTTGTCAGGGTCACTCACTTCCAGCTCGAAATGCATGATATCGACGACCATGCTCAATGGGATATTCGACCACACTTGAGGCAAGAGATGTTGTGTTGCGTGAATGGTCACTGCTATGCCAAGGCAGAATTTGTGAGCCGATTGTGTGCTTATAGGGGAGTCAATGAGAAAGACAAGTTGAAGGCCTCACTGACAGTGTGTCGTCCTGATCGAGGTTCGCGTATGCGAGAACATTGTCAGCAACTACTAGCACAACTTGCCAAACAAGCATACAACGGGACTTTCCAGGGTTCCAACTCACAGCGGTGTCAGCCTCAATGCTCCTCCGCCTCATACTCAGTTCAGGGCTGCTTGGGTAGAGCTACCCTTAGACTCGTCTCCTTAGCCATCCTGGTCAGAAGCAGTATGTCGTTTCTCAGTGTGTACAACACCTACAGGAATCTGTAGGTGCAAACATGAATGCCAAAGAGAGCTCGGTTGCAGTTTAAATTCGGGTTGCCGTTCTGAAAGTTGCTACTGCAGACTGGTTGCATCAGTGCCTTGACCCTTGATTCATCTTCCGCCCCCTTCTGTCCCCCGTCTTTGCCCACCTGTTAAGAGATTATAGCCGGCAGATGGTAATGTTTCAATTGCATCACAGAAATTAGAGTGACTGCGGAAGAATGGACTGTGACAAATAAAAAAAAAAAAAAAAAAACCTCCTCGACATCTCCAGTGCGGGCGACCTGGCTCTGTTCTCAAAGTAAACGCATGATGCATTTTCGTGTCTTGGACCTGAGTTGCCCAAGGGGTCTTCCGCCCAACACAAAAGGAATTACTGTGCAATCGACAACTAGCACAGGCAAAGTAGCAAAGGTATACAAGTGCTGCAAAAGCAGGTCAACTCCAACGCCTTCCTCCCAGTATTGACCCATCTCATATCAAGCGAGAACAACAGGTCAGATTTCCTTTCCGTACAAGGTTTCTCCCTGATTCCCGCTCCAAGTCCATGGCGTCCCTAGCGCCTCCTGCCCCTAAGCGTCACGCTCCACAAACGGCACAAAGTTCCTCCCAGCATACCTCTCCCCATCATCCATCCCGCCCATCTCATCATCAGGATCCCCCCCGTCATCCATCCGGCGCTTGACGTGCGCCCTCGCGCCGTCCCCAGCCCTATGCGGCTGCTGTTCCTGGCCACCCACATCTCCCATCGCCCTGAGGATATCCCAGTACGCCTGCAGTTGATACTTGGTCTCATCGCCCAACATGACACAAAACCGCTGCAGCTGCGTAAACTGCACCGCCCGCACGGTATCCAGCCCATACATAGTCATCAGATACGACGCCACTATCGCCGCGCTCCGTCATTCCCCGTCTCGCACACCACCAGCACCTTTCCCCTTCTCTTTCCCTGATCCATTCCCTGATCCATCCCCTGCTGCTGCTGTCGCTGCCGCGCATAACCCACCTCCAACAAATGCGCATTCACCTTCGCGGCCGCGCGCCCAAAGGCCCCCACCATATCCCTCCCATCCACCACATCCACCGCCTCGACGGCAATCCCCATGCCCTCCACCGCCCTCTTCGCACACGCGACAAGCATCCCATCCCCCGTCCCTGCCCCCACCGCCGCAAACCTTGCGTCCCTCTCGCATAAAACCATGGTAATCCCCTCCCTCTCTAGAAACCCCCTGTCCCGGACGGCGCTCGCCGGGCCGAGATACAGATAATCCAGCACGCGCTGCGCCCTGCGGCGCGACTCGTACACCCAGCTGGAATGGACCTCAATATGGGCCGACTGGGGCTTGTCCTGGGTGATGACACTGATCTGCTCCGGAGAGAGGTGGGTGGCGTGGACTGCGCGGGGCGAGGGGTGGATGGTCATGAGGTGGGAGTCTGGGTGGTGGAAGTCGGTGTGGTGGGAGAAGGGGCGCCGGCGGTGGGCTCGTCGTGGTTGACGCCGTCGGAGTCGACAATGTGGTTTTCTTCACGGTGTTGGACGTGGACGTGGCCGGCGGGAGGGACGTGGATGTAGGGGGGAGAAGGGGGGCGAGAGGTGTATGGCGCTGTCGGGAGAACGGTTGGATGGCCAAGGGAGAGCGGGAGAGTAGTGGTGGGCATGTTTTGCTGCTCATCGGGAGCCATGGTCATGAGGTCGTCTAGTTCTGGTGAACTGAGACCCAGGCGGTTGGTTAGAGCTTGGTGTGGTATTGAGACTATTGTTGATGCCCTGAAACCTGGGAATGGTCCTCTGGTGCCTTGTTCCAGGTTCTCAAAATTTGGTTGTCTTGCTTGTTCGAGAGTTGAGGATCGATTTATTTTTTTCTTCTTTGGGTACTGCTGAGAGTCTCCTTCGACAGGATGACCGAGATGAAAGTGTGGGAGTGTGGAAATGTGGAAGGTGCGAAGGTATGAGTGGGAGATGAGAGAGTCGAAGTCACTGGCGACGCGTTCTGATATACCAACGTGACAAAATGAAATGGCAGAAGACTAAAGCTCGCAAAGAAAAAGCATAGCAGAGTCATAGTTCGCGTCGCTTTTGTTTCGAAAGTCCAAGCGGATCTTCCAGATGGCTCACGCTTCATATGAAGTGAACTTGTGACCCCGGCTAGTTCTGCCTGGAGACAAGTGGGGCTGTGAAATTGCTGGATTTCAGCATACACAACCCTAACCCTAAATAAAAGGAGACCCTGAGCCAAACACGCCAGCACAGCCTCTCGGGGCCTCAAGAAGGGTATCCCATCGCTAACATCTGGATTCATGCACGCTTCGCTCTGCCATTATCAAAGAGTACACTGCTACCGACCACCACACTCATGGACTAGTCACATCTGCCGACACTGCGCTGCTCTCCTTGGCCAGCGGCGAGGGAATCTCGGGGGTAACAGACCTGGACTCAACTCGAGGCCGAGACTTGGTTCCAGCGGCCAGCTTCTTGCGCTTCTTGTCCGAGGCAATCGACGACGAGCTTCCCTTGCGCGAGATACCGGGGTGCTCGTCCGCCTCGAGCGTCGGCGTCGTGCTCCGCGACCCAGTAGGGGTGGACATGCTGCCTCGGCGCATACTGGCGCTGCCACTCACTCCTCGTCCGCCGGTGTTCGCTCACCACGGCCGCGTGCCGCGGTGGTGGACCTTCTCGTTGACGAGCGCAGGCTTCTCGACAGCCGCCCGTCGCCACGGAAGCCACCAGAACCAGCCGCTGTTCTGCCTGCGCATCTTGCGGTCCCGCTCCTTCAGCTTCGCCCTCAGCAACGCGCGCCGCTCGTTTTCCTTCTCCCAGTACTCCGCCCTATAGATCTCCCAATTCTCCCGGAACGTCGGCGAGAACGGCTTCGCTAGTAGCAAAAGCTTCACGTAGTCCCCTCCGGGCGCCAGATCCTCTTCGTGCCCGCCCTTCTCCTCGTCCCAGTTCGTGACATGCACCGTCGGATGACTCTCCCTCGACAAATGCAACTCCTTATCCACCTCCCTCAGCACTGCCGGATCAACCCAGCGGTAGGAGCTCCCATTGTTCGAAAACAGCCCATACGTCAGGAACCACCCGATCGTGCTCAGCGCCTCTTTCCACCACGGCCGCTTCATCACCACCAGCTTGCAATTGAACCCCCTCAGCCCCCGATTCGACACCGCAAACCACCTTCTAGGCCAGCGCACGCCCCTTTCCCAAATCCCCGTCACCCACACCAGCAGGCCCGTCATCACGCCGCCCAGAAAACACAAATGTTCGGTCGTCTCCACGACCCAGTACACGCTCCCGCCCACGCCGCGACCGTCCTCACGCGGGGCGAAGAACAGCGCGTAGCCGAAGAAGGCGGTCCACAGCGTGAGCAGGGACAGGAAGAAGGTGTGGTGGCGGCGGCGGCGCGCAGCTCGAGGTACTGCGCGCGCAGCGAGGCCTCGAGGATCAGCAGGTTGAGGTAGATCATGGACGGCGAGCTCGGGGTATGCGAGAGCGGGTCGCCGGGCTTGCCCGGGGTTGGCGGGGCGTCGGATGAGGCGATGGGCATCGTACCGCCGGCGGCTCTAGGCGGGTCTTGGCCCGGATGATGACCGGCGCGCCTTTGACGATGGAGTCGACCGAGTCGGCCATTGTTGGTAGTGGGTATTAAGATTACTGTAGCGATCGTAGAGATAGGTAACCTGCGGCCGGGCAGAGGCCGGAGGGATCGGTGCCGTGGTCCCCTCCGGGAGAGGTTCCCGTCTGGGAGGGTGAGGTCGGAGCAGAGAGGTCGGAGCCGAGAGGCTGGAAGGGCCGCGGTGTGGTGCGGTCGAGAAAATGGGCCGGAATGGCGTCTGCCAGGGATGCTGACGAAGCCGCGTCAGCGTGTTGGGCGTGGCTGCATGCAATGTCGAAAGGGTCTGCCGAGTTAGGTTCTTCGCGGAGTTTAGGGGTGTGTTATCGCCGTGGCGGTGTCATGGTGTCCTTGACTCGGGGATGGGCGCTCTGCGAAGAGCAGCGGTTCGTTGTGGAGACGAGACGATTCCTCTGGCTTGTGCTCGAAGTCAAACCGAACGAATGGCTCTTGCTGAATGCCAGCGAGGGTCCGCCAACGTCATCGGGTGATTTAGCGGAGTTAGCGGCTGTCAGGGCTGTCAGGGGTGGGTCGTTGGCAGATCGGACAGCGGAGGGATGCAGGCTCCGACGCACTGGGTTGTGGCTGGTTCCGCGGCGCCTGGTCCTGGACTGGTAGCGCCCTGGAATTATTGCCGGGAATTCCTCCGCTTGTGCCCGGATTGTGGAACACGCAAGCCAGACACGCTTTCGAGTCCCATGCTGCACCGCTCTCTGATAAGGGGCGGCGTCCCAGCACGCGGTCCTCCTTCCCATCATGCTCAAAACCTACCCGACCACCTTCTTACTGCCCAAGCGACTGAATCTCGCGCCTCTTGTCGCACGCCGTGACCCGGACAGCGCCGCCCCAGGCCACTCGAGCTGCCTCTCGACCGCCACCGACGCCTCCCTCCCCCCGCAGCAGGACCCGCGCCAGCCCGTTCTCCTCGTCTCGCACCAGAGAATGTCCGGGACACAGTCAGACAGCCCGCCGAAGCCCCAGCGCTCGTTGGCCAACTTCTTCCCCCTCGGCTACAAAGAGGCCGCGCAACAATGGGGAGTCTACACCTTGCACCCCCGAAACCCCGCGGCGGGCCACACCGCTGACCGCCCCTCCCCCCGCAGTGGACAAGTGTATCCTCACGCCAAGCCGAGCGCAACGTCCTCTCCTACGTCCCATTCCTCCGCGAGGCTTCTGCCGAGGCCACCGGCTCGCAAATACAAGAACTTGCCAAGAGCGACCCGTTCGGCCAGAGAGTATGGAGGTCGTCGATGGTGGAGCTGTCCGGGAGGAACAGGGCTCTCAACGAGCTGTCGATTGAGCGCATCGGCGAGCAGGCGGATGACACGCTGGTCATGCTCCACGGCTACGGCGCCGGCTGGGCTTCTTCTACAAGAACTTCGAGCCACTGAGCCGGAACCGGGCTGGAGGCTGTACGCGCTGGACATGCTGGGCATGGCAACTCGGCACGACCGCCATTCAAGATCCACGCCAAGGACCCGAAGGAGAAGATTGCCGAGGCGGAGAGCTGGTTCATCGACGCGCTGGAAGAGTGGCGCAAGGTCCGCCAGATTGAGAAATTTACCCTCCTCGGCCACTCCCTCGGCGGCTACCTCGCTGTCTCCTATGCGCTCAAATACCCCGGCCGGCTCAACAAGCTCATCCTCGCCTCGCCGGTCGGCATCCCCAAGATCCTTGGGCCGTCAACTCCAACCTTCCCGAACCCGAAGAATCCACCCTAGCCAACGAGTTCACCCAAGACCAAGAGTCCATCGTGTCCGGCCAACCCGCCGGCGCCAACGCCGCCTTTGTCCACGCCTCCTCCGCCAACAAGAAAACCGCCGCGTCCAAACCCGCTACCGCCACCACCCCACCAAAACGCCCCATTCCCAGCTGGCCGTCTGGCTCTGGGACGCCAACGTCTCCCCCTTCAGCATCGTGCGCCTCGCGGGCCCTTAGGCCCGCGCTTCGTCTCGGGCTGGACCTCTCGCCGGTTCAACCACCTCCCGCCCGACGAGAAAGATGCGCTGCACACCTACGCCTACACCATCTTCACCCAGCGCGGCAGCGGCGAGTACGCCCTCCCCTACCTCCTCGCCCCGGGCGCGTACGCCCGCTCGCCCGTCATCAACCGCATCCAGGACGTGGGCCGGCAGATAATCCACCCCGCTACTGACAGCGCGCCCGCCGTCAGGGAAACTGGCATTCCGATCGTGTTCATGTACGGCGAGAACGACTGGATGGACGTCGCCGGCGGGTATGCCGCCGAGGAGAAGATCAAGCAGCGAGTCGTCAAGGCGCTGCTGCACGGTACGGAGGAGGAGAAGAGGAATGAGAATGGGAGCGCCAAGGTGGTCGTGGTGAGGAAGGCCGGGCATCATTTGTATTTGGATAATCCGGAGGAATTTAATGAGGTGGTGAGAGCGGAGATGGAGGAGACGAGGGAGCGGGGAAGGCGGGCGAGGGAGAGGGAGTAGGCGAAGGTATGATGAGGTGGAGATGATGGTGGTGTTTTGGAAGGGCTGGGTCAACAGTACCGGTTACGGTTTTTTTTTTTTTTTTTTTGAGCGAGGGTGTTTGGAGGTGGGTTGACGAGGCTGTATGAGGCGTTGGGGCGTGGTGGTCTCATGTCATTCTTGGACAGGAGAACCTGAGCGTGGTGTGGTATTTACATAGATTACACTGTAATCGCTGGGCGTTCTGTCTCGCCTTATACCATAGATAGACAATGTCAAAGTTTTTCAGCAGTGTCTACTTAAACAGTTAGAGAAGGCTGCACGACCTCGCCTGCAGCACCCGGTCTCTGGAGTTAGTTGGATGCGGGAGACTGACTGCTTTGTATGCTAAATGGTCTTCGCTTCTCTCAACCTCATATCAATCCTCCTCTTCGAGCTATCCATACAAGCGATGAGCGAGTGTGTGTCGGAAGGGAGAGATAGCATCCGGCTGTTTCAAAGCCAGCTTAAAGGGACGTCACAGAGCCGGATGTGGTTTTCTTTGTCCTCCTTCACCTTTTCCTTTTTTAACCTTTTTATTTCCTCCTTTTTCGTTTCAGACGCTAACCCTGACTGTAACCTTCTCCCAAGGAGCTTCGATGATCCGAGTCCCGCTTCATATCTGTTCCAAGTCTTCAATCCGAGAGCTCGGGCCTAATCCAAACAGCACCCAATTGCAACCAGGCAAGGGGAAGGATAGCATTCTGACTCGGTTTATGTCCGCTGCAAGCCTGGAACAGGTACCTTTGTAACCAGCCCACTTGACTCATCACCAAACAACACAGACCGCAGTTACAATTCAGAGAAGAGAGGATGCACGTTCTCTGCAGAAAACAACGGCGCTATGAAGGTCCCAACAGGTCCCGAAGAAAGTGGAAGAGTCAAAAACAAGACTAACTAACGGTATCGAGGCAACCTGTGGCACCAGACAATGAATCTCAACAAAACGGTGGATACAAACAGCATCGGCGACAACACAACCTAAACAAAACCCTGTCCAGACATTGGTCCTTCTAATGCCCCGTCAACACCAATTTTGTTCCCCTGTCCAACCAACAATAGAGGAGAGATCCCAAATCGAAACAGAGCGTTAACACACCCCCCGGTCCAACAACCACCCTCCCAAACACACCTTCTCCACACCCATCCAGACAATACTCAGGAACCGCTACTCAATAATGAGGCGATTCGGGCACCACCCTCTCCCTCTCCCTCTCCCTCGATCCCGAAGCATTCGCCGCCCCACTCCCAGGCCTCGGCGCAAACGGAATCGCCCCCGTGCTCGTAAACACCGGCAAGTCGCCCCTCTTAACGGGCGACTGTGCGGGCGTGGCAATCACATTTGGGGGTAGCCATTGCAGATGATGTTGCTGACCCATGTGATGGTGCTGCTCGACTGAGGTGGGCGTGGTGCCTTCGGGGCGGTAGGAGATGAAATTATCTGTTGGTATGTCTGGTGTGGCGGGGAGCTAGCTTGCAGTGGGATGCGTCGCGGGTCCGTTGTTGAGGATGTGAGCACTGGTTCCGTGGCGGTCGGGTTTGGGAGATCTTCCATGAAGGGGGTTGAGGGGTCAGCGGGGGGTTGGATTTGGAGAGATTGCGGCGCTGGTGACGGAGCTGGAGAGGGGAGTTGCTGGCCGTTTGTGGTAGTTGCGATGTATGAGAGGCAGGGGTAGGTGTGGGTCTCCGCGTCGACCGGCCCAGCCTTTGCAAGCTTCTCCTTTGCCAGCCGCTCGCGCTCGCGGGCCTCTTTCTGGGCTTTGGTGATGACTGTGATCTTGATTTTCTTCATCTGGCTGGATAGATTGTCCACGTCATCGCCGGTCTTTTCGGTCGATGGACCACTGTCGGGCGCTGCCAGTGGCGAAGTTCGCTGCGCTGGTGCTCCGTTGGCGGCAGTGGTGGCAGTAGTGGTGACCTTCTTCGAACCCCTCTGCGCGCGAGGGGCCGGTTCCTTCTTAGCCAGAGCCCGCGTCTTCTTCACGTTCAAAGTGCCGCCGCCGGCATCTCCCGCACCTGCGGTAGGCTCTTGCTTGTTTGGAACATCCCTCTTGGAGTTACTGCGAACCGGCACAGGCCGAGGAGCCGAGGTCACAGGCTCCAACCCCTCAGAAGACACCACAGTCGACGCCACACTAAGCCGCCGGCCTGATGCCCTGGGTTGCTTCCCAGGTGCTGGAGTAGGCCCGCGAGACGCTTCCTCAGTAGCAAGAACCGCTGGCCCGGCCACCGTCCTCCGCCTGCTCTTGCGATCGATGTCATCCTCCACAGCTGGCGCCGGCTTCGCCTTACGTTCGCGCAAGCTCTTTCTTGTTGGGGGCCGCTCTTCCGGAACTGGAGAGATAGAGTGTCCCTCCATCTGAGCTAGAGCAGCTTGACGATCCCGTCTGAGCCGAGTCGCCTCCGCATTGAGGTCCTCGGCTGTGCAGCTGTTCGTCTGACGGCCGCTTGGGATGAGCAGCTTACTCAATTGGACTGTCGCGATGGTCCAAGGCACATCCGGCGGAGGAGGCGGCTCATGCGAATACCTCGGTGTCCCATGGCTTGACTGGCTGAGAGCTGGCGACAACCCAGACATGCTCCGCCGGTTCTTCGGTGTCACCACCTTCGCCTGCGACGCCTGAGTGGGCGATGAGTAAGTGGGCGGCGGAGAGTTACGGACCACTCTCGGTACTGGTACGGGCGCAGCGACGGCGGCTTCAAGCTGTTCAAGTTCCGGAAGCGACCACCAGGACGGCTCATACCGCCGCGCACCTCGCTCGCTCGCGGATGAATCGACCCGGGCACGCTGCTGGGCAACCTGTTGAGCCAGTTCAGAGCCTGAGCCGCCAAACTCCTGGTCCTTGTTGCTGGGGCCAGCGCCAGCAAGACCGCAGAGGTGGCTAAACACGCCAGAGCAGAGCGCGCGGTCGCTGTATCCCCCTTCGAGCACGCTGATGATTCGGCCCTCTACGCTGGTCCCCTCTTCTGCCGCGATACGTACCACATCGCGCGTGAAGCGCGCGTAAAAGTCGGTCGGTACGTTCACATTATGCCGTTGCATTCCAGGGTCCTCCCACTGACTTGCATCGAAGCCGGCGGAGAGGAAAATGGCCGCCCTGGAGTTGAGGCCAGCCGCCCGCAGCCGCTCTGTCTGGCCTCGGAGATAGGCGCGCGTCTTCTCGAGCAGAACGGTGTACTTGGACTCGTACATCGCCCAGAAATCGGCCTCGGTTTTCCACGGCTGTAGGTGGATGTTCCAGACACTCTGGCCGTGCGCGTTGTCGATGCAGATACTCGCGTTCCTAACCTTTTCCTCATCGCCCATCTCGCACGGGTAAGAGTTGATGTCGTGTAGACTGAAGTAACCGATGGACGTCTTCTTCCACCAGGCCGCATTCTTGGCCAGACCAACGCCCCTCGCGTTGTGTTGCCAGGCAATGGCCTGCGAGCCGTCGCCGTGGTGCAGGTCAAAGTCGATGATGGCGGCATGCGTCAGGCCATGGCTAAGGACTGCATGCATGATGCCGACATGCACGTTGTTGATCCAGCAGAATCCGGATGGGTGCGATGCGGAGCAGTGGTGGCCAGGTGGTCGGATCGCGACGAAAGCTCGCTGGGGTCCCTGTGGTCTGAAGACGGCATCGACCGCGTCACATACTCCCCCAAGCGCCCCTTCTAGCGCCTCGAGCGACTCAGAGCAGAGATACAGGTCGCCCTCATGGAACTTCGCCGGCGCCTCCGCATTCGGGCCTCGATCGATGTCCGGTCGTTGAAGCTCCTTACCGCCGCTAGCCAGCTTCGCCTCGGCCGTATCGCACATCATCTTGAGCTCCTCCATCCACTTTGTCCCGTGCACATTGGTCACCGTCTGAGATCCCAACGACAGCCGCCGGGTTGATTTCTGGATCCGGAAGGGTATAGTCGGCAGCGATGCTGCATCCGTCTCCGGGTAAGGAGGAAATGCTCCATCTTTGTGTCGCTCGCCCAGTCGCACATAAGCTGCCGACACCCCCAAAGCGCAGGCCTTGATCCTCTCCGGGCGCTCGACAATGGTGCTCAGCTGCGATCGCGATGAACGGGGGCGCGAGTATCGGTGCCCGTAGCAGGCGTCCTGGAGAATGACGACAGTCTCGGCGCGGCGAGTCGGCTCGGGGCCATGGTGTATGGCGAGCTCGGCCTTGAAGTGGTTGCTCGCAACCGAGTGGGGTGTCGGGATGGGCTTCTCCGGGATTTCGGGCGACATGCTGCGAAGGGGCGACCGGCCGGACCTGGATCTGCTGGGTGACAGGATGTTGACGGAGCTCGCACGGCGGGATGGGGTGACCCCGCTGGTGGAATGCAGCGAGTTCATGGACGCCTTCCTCAGCAAGGTTGGGGTCGCAGATCGGGAGGGTGGGACGACGGACGCGGAAGAGCTGCGGAGAGGGCTGCGGATAGCACTCATAGCACTTCCCGGTCGTGGAGGGTTGGGGGACTTGTCGGTGAGCTTGAGCGGGCTGGGTCCGGTGGGATGAGAGGAGCGGGGTGTTTTGTTGGCGGGGGAGGATGCGGAGATGGTCAAGCGGTTCAACGACTGCGCCAGGTCTCCATCGCCGTCCTGGCCATCTTTGCCATGCGAATGCGCCTGATGGCCTGGTTGGGCCATCGGCGCGGGCGCGCCTTTGGGTGATGATGTCGAATTGGGCGGCGAGACCATCTCGGGCAGGTGCAGCGCCAGAACCAGGGAGCCTTGTTAAAGGGGCCGCAGCATCTACAAGGCGGTAAATTGACGTCGCACTTCTAAGACGAAGCAATGGAAAGAGAATGCGATCCGTCAGAAATGTGTTTGTTGACTTTCCCCGCGGTGTATGCGCGCCGAAGCAGCTCAGAAAGGCTATAATGGGGATGAAGTCATGTCCGCGATCAGATGTCTTCAGGGTTGACATGCAGGGAGATAAGATGGCTCCTGCGCTGAATTCAAACAAGCAGCTGCGGCTGGCGCGTCGCGTTTCCGGACGTCATAGCAACCGCTACCTGTTCACGTGATCTTAAGGGGGAAAATGAAATCTGCCGGTGGGTTCCATTGCTGCCTGCCCATGGAATCATCGTCCCGTCTTTCACAGGCTTCGATCCTCGGACCTTTTATTTGTAAATATTTTGAATTCCTCCCAAGCTGATCAGCGCCCACACACACAATTCGACATCTGACCCTTTGAGATTGTTTTAACACATGCCGAAATGCAAGTCATGGACATGAACGCCAAGGCGAGAGGCGAGGGATTCACCCCTGCTGCTGGGATGCCAAGAAGTGCTTTTAATCATTCCACGAGATCATCAGTGCCGCGAAGCATGCGGCATCCTGCTGTGAGACTTGCAGTTTGACCTATCGGCTCACTCGTCCTCAGCCGCAACATGCGAAGGGGGATGGGAATTTTCTTCGCCACAGAGAATCCTTCTAGCAAGCCTGTTGTCATGAGGCTCAACCCGCGAGCCTGCGTAGTTTTCGGGCTCCCGGCATCCCACGTTTCCTTGCTGCTGCCAATGGCTGACATGCAGCCGGGAGATTTAGGCCTGCCTGGTTCTTGTGCCCGGCTTCAACCTTGCGGTTGGTTGGGAGTCGCTTAAAGCCCTTCAATATCCGCTCAATCTCGCGTCGTGATGGCTCCTCTCTGCTTTCTGTTTGCCGGCCAAAAATACCCGACAAGATGACTCGCCAATTTCTCGCCGCGCTTGCCCTCGCGCACAGCGCCTCCGCTCCTCGATGGATATGTGGACGTCGTGGTGAACGTGGACGTCCGCGTCCCCGCAAATGTTGCTGCCGGGGCTGTCAACGCCGCCGCCGGGTATGACGGCTATGTTGCCTGTCTCGTCGCCGATGACAGAATTGACGCCTGCTACTCGTCTGGCGTGCTTGCGAGCACGGCACCGGCTGCTAGCGCCCAGAGCTGTATTTGCTGCGCCGGCACCACCCCGCTTGCCGCGTCTTACTCGGCTTGCGCGTCTTACATCGCCAACGATGTGGGCCAGCCCGATGCGAGCACCGTCTTTGAAGGCATGCTCTCCAGATGCTTCCAGCTGGTTTTTTTGGGTTTGAGCTAACCCTAGCCAGCCGTCTCCCGACTCTGGGTCGGATGCTCTGCCGCTAGCGGAAACTACTGCGCCGGCCATACCGCCGCCGTCAATGGCCCGACAAAGACGGCGACCGCGCCGGCCGTTGATATCACCGTGCCTCCTGAGTGCTCATCCATGATGACCATCTACAACTCCTGCTCCATGGAGATTGACTTCAGCACTGCCCGTGCCCGGGAGGCCGCGTCCTGCCTCTGGTGAGTCGCTGATCAAACCCCAACATGATGCTCCCGTGAGTACTGACATTGCCCAGCTATGACCGGTCGGGCAGCTTCAACACCGAGTTCGAGGACTATGCCAGAACCTGTGCGGTATTCGCAAAGACTGTCGTTCCCAGGACTACACCGGTAAGTCTTGGCTCCCTCCTATGGTTGGTATGTCCTGCTCTTCTGACACAGCTCCAGTCATGACCCGCCTCGCAACCATCTGCGAAGACTACCCTGCCAGCACCAGCGCCAAGCCCCTGCAGTTCACCACCGTCGGTACTCGTACACTGAGCGACCGGCCTGTCTTTGTGGTCCCATCGTCGACATCGTCTACATCGCTTTCAACAACCCAGCAGACGAGCAATGCCGGCCAAAGCGCCGAGACGACCTCGACCTCATCTGGTCTTGCGGCTCCGGCGGCCGTGCCCGGATTCTTGGCCTGGCCAGCGAACCTATTGACCTTCTTCCTGTCGTTCTTCATCTTGGTATAAACAGCTTGATGGGATGATTGCTTTCGAGCCTTTCTGCATATTGGTAGAGGAGCACATTGCGCTACGAACTAGAGGTTTAGCTTGGCATACACATGGAAACGGGTAATAGTCAGGATTAATTTTTAGATTCTTGTACACTACTATACCCTCGTCCTCCTTTATCACAGCGTTCTTACACCAGTGCGCTGTTGACCTCCAATGTAGACGGACAGAGTGTCACTACCATTGATGGATAAACACATCAGCGGAATGGATAGGGAGAAGATGCGAAAGCCCACCGGCTGCCCTCATGGAGGTAGGGCTACGAAAACCCAGAGCGGTGTTGTTTTTCGGCCCGAATCGAACGCGAGACGTTTCGGTTTTGAGCATACTTGCCTGCCCCAGGCAGGACGGGGGCGACACCCCGCCCTCGGCTCGGCCAAATCCATGGCCATTTGGTCGCTCGGGAGGTTGAAGCGGGTAGTAGGACAAGCTTTTATCAAGGGTGGTCGAGGTGCGCAGTTGCCCGCTAGAGCCCGACATCAGATGGAAGCAAACCAGTCCTCGACGCCCTCCAAGCCCAGCACCGCGAACGAACCCCAACGCCAAACATACCGATACCGCCAACGCCAGAATTCACATAAGCACGCTCACGAAGCGCACGTCACCGCCGCCGTCCTTCCCCAACCACCCACTACCTTCGCCTTCGGTATCAACTCCAGCCCCATCTCTAACCCAACCCTCTGCCCCAGCCCATCAACCTTCCCCAGGCCGCCCCAAAAGCAGCATCGCCCAGCTCATAGCGCCACGACTCCTTCACCCGCTCCATAATTGTCATGATCTCCTCATCGTCCCTCGCAGGATCAACAAACTCCACCTCCGCCCCATAGCCCTCCCCCTGCCCAACCCCTTCTCCTCTCGCCTTCCCAGAAGAAGAAGAAGAAGAAGAAAAGGACGAGCAAGTAGTAGCAGAACGTGAAATAACCAACCACCCCTCCTCGACCCCGTCACATCCCCGAAGCAAGCACACCTTCCCGTACACCTCCCACGGCCGGCGCACCTCGGGCGGGACGTAGTCCACCGCCAGTCGCTTCACCACGCCCGCCACCTGCGGCATGGCTGCCGCAAAGTCTCGCGCCCAGTCTGCGTAGCCCATGCCGAAGGGGTCAGTGTGCGGGTTGGGCGCGGGGCGCGGGAGGTAGAGCGTGTCATTTTGGGGGTGGAGGAAGAAATATCTTTGCTCGTCTTCTTGATCTCCGTTGCGGGTGGTGGTTGCGGTGGTGGGGAGGGAGCAGCGCACGTAGAGACGGAGGCCTTCGGCGCGGACTCGTGGCTGATGTGGAGGAGGACTGGCGGGCGGGTTGCGCAGTGGAAGGTTGGGTGGTGGTGATGGTGGGAGCGGATGTGGGTGAGGGTTACGACACGAGGGGCGCAGGCGTGGCGGTAGATTTGGAGGCGGAGTTCGGTGGGGAGGAAGGGAAAGAAGGTGAAGGAGGTCAATGGGCTCGAGGATGTCATGTTGGCGTGAGAAGAAAAATAGAGTGAGTTATTCGGCAATGGTGGTTATGGATGCAGCATGCCCGGATGGGAGGGGGTGCTGGTCTTGGAAGGAGACGTGGTGTAAGTCAGTGCCAAGACGTCTTGATGATGGCAAAGGGAACTCTAAAGTCAAAGTAAACGGTTCCTTGGTGAAAAGCACATTCATTTATTAATGGCAGAAAAAGAGCGATATAGGAGAGAGACGGGCGAAAAGCTTGCCCTTGCTGCTGGTCGTTCCGAGTGGGACCCGCGTTTATTGTGGTGCCGAGGTGTCATGGGGCGCCTCGAGGGTCTCCGTGTAAGTCACTCAAAAGTCAGATGTGGGCTGTCAAAGGCGGTGGCGTCGAACACGGCATGCTCAGGGCAAGTGTGTTAAGCTGGAACTCCTCGGCGAAGAATCAGAGACGACCACGTCGCCAACATTCCTTGAGTCGCCGTCCAGAGCGTTGACCAGGTGGACGAGCGACTTCAGGTGGAGAGGCAAACCCCGGGCCGCTTTCGGCCACGCATGTCGGCTCCGGCCCGAGTGCCGCATGCAATGCCCATGCTTTCTGCACGCCGCCAAGACCCGTCGGCTCCAGAATTCAGCACGGTGTGTACATACAATTCTGGGATTTGCTAATCTTGCAACGGGAGAATGCCCATTAGTCTTCAGATCTTGATCTGAGAGCAAGAGTGCCGGCAGCGTTAGTGGCTTGAGAGAGCTAAGTCACTGCTCACCAGAGCCGTAGGAAGCATCCAAACTCGCGTGATTTCATTGAGAGGAGTGAAAGAAAATCTTTTTACACCCTGGAGGATACTGTTCCCAGGCTGGTCGTGTCCTGGGGGTCGAGCTGGGCCTGGGTACGGGAGCGGGTCGTGCTCAAATTCTCGCCGGTCCCTGCTAGGTGGAGGATAACGGTGAATCTTCCTGAACACGCAATTGGATGAGAAGGCAATCAACATTCGGCTGACGTTCCTTGACTGGCCCTCGCCGGCTCTTCTCCAACGCCCCGAGATCATCATCAGGTTCGAGACTGGGCAGCAAGAAAAGTGGTCCGCGTGGCGGGTCAGAGTTGGAGGACCCTCGCGGGCATCCCCGGACCCACTTCAAAGAATTTCGGGTCTTGGCGGTGGGTGCTCGAGACGCGACGATCGTCAACTGGAGCCTGTCCCCCGCTAGCAACAGCAACTCCAGGTGGAAGGAGGATGTGGGCGACAGCAGGCAGGATGGCTTCAAGCAGGACGTTTACCTCGCCCGCGCTCACCTTTGAGCTGGTCGGGCGGTGTTCCGTAAGTTCAGACACTCTGGCGCATCCTTCGCCGACACCCTGCTCACAGCGACTGCCACATACAGACAACGCGAGCCCGCGCTTCCATCCTGACCCTGCCCCATGGCGCCGTCAATCCCCGATCTTCATGCCCGTCGCCACCCAGGCGTCGCTGAAGGGTCTGACCCCAGAGCAACTCGAAGGTACAGGGTGTCGACTTTGCCTTAACAACACCTACCACCTCGGCCTCAAGCCCGGCCAGGAGGTGCTGGACGCTGTCGGAGGGGCACACAGGCTCCAGGGTTGGAACCACAACATCCTCACAGATAGCGGCGGGTGCGTTACATTCAAGACTCATCCCTTTCCCTGTCTTGGTCCGCTGACTGACGCCCCAGCCCAGCTTCCAGATGGTCTCCCTGCTGAAGCTGGCCAACATCACCGAGGAGGGTGTGCGCTTCCTGTCGCCGCATGACGGCAGCCCAATGCTGCTGACGCCGGAGCACTCGATGAGCCTGCAAAACTCGATCGGCTCCGACATCATGATGCAGCTCGACGACGTGCTCGTCACCACCTCGCCCGACAAGGCCCGCATGCGCGAGGCCATGGAGCGCAGCGTGCGCTGGCTCGACCGTTGCATCGCCGCCCACAAGAACCCGGACACCCAGAAAATGTTTTGCATCATCCAGGGCGGGTTGGACCTGGACATGCGCAGGGAGTGCTGCCGCGAGATGCTGGCGAGGGATACGCCCGGTATTGCGATCGGCGGGTTGAGTGGTGGCGAGGCGAAGGACGATTTTTGCAAAGTGGTTGCCGCGTGCACGGAAATGCTGCCGGAGCTGAAGCCACGATATGTCATGGGCATCGGATACCCGGAGGACTTGGTGGTCAGCGTGGCCCTGGGCGCCGACATGTTTGACTGCGTGTGGCCCACGCGGACGGCGCGGTTCGGCAACGCCATCACCAAGCACGGCGTGCTGAATATGAAGAGGGAGGTGTATGCGGCCGACTACGGGCCCATTGAGGAGGGATGTGGGTGCCCATGCTGCAGGCCGGTTGAGGAAGACGGCGCCATGGGGATTACCCGGGCGTTCGTTCACCACAACGCGGCCAAGGAGACGGTGGCGGCGCATCTGCTGACCTTGCACAATGTCTGGTATCAGCTGAGTCTGATGAGGCAGGCGAGGGAGGCCATCATCGAGGACCGATTCCCGGCATTTGTGAAGGAGTTTTTTGGGAACCTGTACTCTGAAAAAAGTAGTTACCCGTCGTGGGCTGTTGACGCTTTGAAGGGCGTTGGCATTGACCTGCTGGAAAGATAATTGTCTCTCTTGACCTCTATTGTAACGGTCAATCTGGATTGGTATCGTGAGGATTGAGGAGTTGGAGGAGTGTGTCGGGGTTGGCTTTGTAGCAACGGGGTTAGGGTTGTCCGCCCGACTTTGCGTTCGACTCGGGGCCAATTGGAACTTCAGCCAACCAAGCCTCGAATTTTTGAGCGACTCCGACCGGCGACATTCCGACCCTGACAGCAACGGCAGCCGGCGCTCTCGGAGCCAACCCACAGTCACAATGGCGGCTCGGAGCGTGTCGCCCGGAGGCGCGCTCCTGCGGTCCTCGCGGATGTTTGCGCTGCCCAACCCAATCCCACGACCGCCCGATCTGAACGCGGGCACCAGCTTCAACTCGGAGACGGCGACACTGGCCTTCCCGACCCATCAGATCATCACCACCATGAGCAACGCCCGGAAGCAGGGAGACTGGGGTCTCAAGCGGCCACTGCCCCTCAAGTCCACTACCAAGTCATCCAACGCGATGCTGCGCGTCAGGGCCATCGACACCATCGAGCAGATCACCGACTACACCTCAGCCACCGACCACGGCATGACCCTCAAGAAATTCCAGGAGCTGAACATGCCAATTACGATGCGCCCACCAAAGACGGATTCTACCTGCCCCAGAAATCAGTATTCGAGAGCCAGCTCGACGTCACCGACATCCACCCAGACAAGCGGGCCGAGGTTATGGACAACCGATGGAAGTTCACCGGACCCTGGCTCGCCGGCATGACAGAGGGCGAGTTCAACACCTGGCTGGTCAAGGAAGTCAGGCCCAAGAGAGCCGCGTTCCGCGGTTCCTCAAGAAGCGATTGCCAGCGAGGTGGACGCGGCCGCTAGAGAAAAGGCCATGGACGCGGGCAGGATCCCCGGCGCCCACCCAGTCTAGCTCTGTGACCGAGGACCAACTCATCGAGTACCTACGGAAGCTGCGCAACAACCCCAGGCTCTCTATGACATGGTCGGCCTCTTCCTGGATCTGGCGCCCCTAGTGCCTCCGGCTGCCCTCGATGCTGTCCTCGCTGGGGACTCGGCACGCAAGATCGACCTTCGCTACCCCAAGAACCCTTATGCGCCGAACGGCCCGCCGTCACCCACCCCTCAGGGGCATCTCGTACTTACGCACGTCCATGTTCGTCGAGAACCACCCGATCTACGGGCCGCAGAAGGACCACGCGCCCGTGCTGGCCAGAGTTGTCCGCCGCGCCGGATAACGCAGGGCCTTGCGGCGAGTTGGGTGTGGCCGGCTTCATCGCCGACATCCCCGGGGGCGACTCAGACGCCAACAGCAAGAGCGCCGTCGCACCAAGGTCGGCCGTAAGTACGACAGGCTAGACCCCACTGTCGAGGGCGGCGCCAAGGTCTGGGTGAACCCCGTCCGCGCGTCGGTCGACTCCAACGGCCAGGTGGTGATCATCGTGAAGAGTGCCGATCCCCAGGCCGTGTGCATCGCGCAAGAGCTGCTGGGCGACGCCGTTGTCCTGGGTGTAGAGCCGAGGTTGAGACTAAGGTAGAGTCGCCAAGGGATATCAGGCAGAGGTACAGGGCCAAGGATGCGCCGGCTATGTCGAGCGCTCAGGACTATGGGTTAAAGCAGTAAGTGCCCCGTTTGGTGGCCACTGAAGGGGATCGGGGGCAGGTGTGGGCTCGAAGAGAAGGGGACCTAGAGGGCCGATGTAGGCAAGCATACACTCGATCGAAGTCTTGTACAATATTCACGGCTGTAGAATAAACATTCGAAGACCAAATTAGTCGCTGTTAGCGTTTTCCAGGACTCCGAAGTTTGAACTGCACCAGATCTTGATGCTCACTGATCAGGAGCAAGAAGGGACCCACTCCACGGCAAAAAACTCCAGGCCACACCAGCCACAACTTTCCTGCTGCAGCCACCTCCCTTGCCAATTCTGACTTGCCCTAACGCACCACCCCACAATTGGAGCCCGCCAAAAAGCTCACTTCTCCCGCCCGCGACTCCTTTCCCGAGACCTCTCCCGTGTCCGAAAGTCAGCTCAGCAAACCACCCCAACTAACACCAGCCAGCCTTCAAAATGGGTCGCGTTCGCACCAAGACCGTTAAGAAGTCCGCCAAGGTCATCATTGAGCGGTACTACCCAAGCTGACCCTCGACTTCGAGACCAACAAGCGCGTCTGTGATGAGATCGCCATCATCGCCAGCAAGCGCCTGCGCAACAAGGTGCGCCAGCCCAAAACATGACGAGAAAGTCAACCTCGAGATTAATTCTGGGATTTTACAGATTGCCGGCTACACCACCCACCTCATGAAGCGCATCCAGCGCGGCCCCGTCCGCGGCATCTCCTTCAAGCTGCAGGAGGAGGAGCGTGAGCGCAAGGACCAGTACGTCCCTGAGGTGTCGGCCCTCGACTTCTCCGAGGCCGGTCAGCTCGAGGTCGATTCCGAGACCAAGGACCTGCTCAAGCACCTTGGCGTACGTTTTTCCGCCCTTTGTCCCTGTCTTGGAGGTGGTTTGGCTGACGTTTTCCTCGCCAGTTCGATTCGATCCCCGTCAACGTCACTCCCGTCACCCAGAACCCGTTGTCGAGAGCGGTGGCCGCCGCTTCGGCGACCGCCCCCGCCGCGACTAAGCGTCTCGTCTCGAACGTGTTGGCTGGTTTCCTCGGGCGCACATCATCTCACGACTTCACAAAAGGATACGGATGCGGGTTATGGTATATCACGGACATGGCTACACGGCGTCAGGTATCTGGAAGGCGGTGGTGGTGGTGAGAGCGGCGTTATAGATCTCCCCTCAAAAGAGGGTGCAAATGAACAGAGATCTGTTGCCCACGCAAGGTGTCGCCGAGTCCCTAGGGTAATTCCGGGGACGACGCTTGATCGCCAATTCTATGTCCCTCTGGGCTATGCGTGCTGGTGGAAGCGGCTTTGGCTGCTAGTCAAGCCCTTTGTGTGATACTGTTCGTGGCGATTGATGGCTCGGGACATCGAGTCTCGGAAGGTGAGGTGCTGAATTACGACGCCTGTCTAAGCGCGGGTATCTTTTGTCTCCTGGTCTCGTAACATCCCAAAAATGATCTTCCTGACCGAACGCCAACCACCGTAGTCTATGGAACTCCAACCTCTCAAAACCGGAGTGTAGGAAATTCATCATCATCGCTCTCGGAGTTCTCATCCAGCTTCTTGCTAGCAGCAGTGCCAAACGTAGTTTTGTATCCTTCCATCATCAGATGGGAGTCGTGCTCCTGACTGGGGGGCTTTGCCGGCTCAACAGCCGCATTCTCCTTGACGGTGACTTCGACCTTGGACTCCCCAGCAAACACCCCCCTCGTGGCATCGCCGCGCTCAGCAGCCAGCGCGGACACGTCGACCTGAGCCAGCTTCTTCTGCTGCTGTCGATCTCCAGCTTCGCCATATCCTTTGCAAGCTGAGCTCTATCCTCCTCCGTACCCCTCGTCACGTTCTTCCCCTTTTCGTTACCACCCCCTTGCCCTTCTCCCTCGCCCTTCTTATTACTATGTCCCGGCTCCTCCCTCAACTCCAACTTCACCACCATCTTCCCTCCCTCGCCCCGTTCATAACTCGGATTATCCAACTGCACCTTCAAGTACAGCGCCCGTGCCGCACAGGCGTCAGAACACCACTTGTTGACGTCAGACGTCTTTGCGATGCCGGAGCGCGAGATCTTATAAGGGCCGGTGTGCGTGCGGTGCGGCCGTGGGCAGAGCGTGTAGCCACACTTGCCAAGGATCGTGCGCTCCTCAATCAGGTCGAGGTACTCGGACGGCTGGAAATCGCGGAGGCTGGTGAGGAATTGGGAGACGTCTGCCGGGTGCGGGTTGGACGCGGTATATGCTACTTGTTGAGGTTGGTCTGAGGAGGAGGAAGGAGGATGGGAGCGGGGCAGCTGGCAGAGGGCTTCGAACACTTCGAGCGGGACGGGCGGCTTGAGCTCGGTGTCGCGCAGCTTTTGGAGGAGGCGGAGGCGCGCGGCGGCTTCGCGCTGGGCGAGGAGTTCCGAAGGGGTGGGTTCGCGGTCAGAGGAGGGTGCTGGTGGAGGGGGGGAGAAGTCCGGGGGAGGCGCGGTGGGCCTTTTGAGGATGCCCTTTGGTTTGGGCTTGGCGGAGGGTGTCTGTTCTGCACTCATAGTTGGGATGCTATTGTACTGGAGCTGGCAGTGTTGTGGCTGCGGCATGGGACAGAACTCGGAACTCGAGATGAAGTTTCAGATGGTTGATAACCTCAAGCTCTGGAATGCTATCGATAGCGCTGTGCACGGCCCCCCAAAAGCGAAGGTGAGTGAGCTCAGGCCAAGGCGGACCCACTGTCGAATTTGAGGAGGGGCTGCTCCCCACATTGGATCAAGCAACTCCCTCCAGCGAGCACAGGGCACTCCTGCAACGCTGAAGCCCAAGCCACCTCCTGGGCTCCTCCCGTTGAATTGCTGCCTGGCGATATCCGGATGTCTCCCACTCGACATACATAGGATGTAAGGGCGCAACCTGAAGAGGGTTGGATGAGATTCGTGGTCGATTCATGCGCTGACGTTGGAGATCTGCCAGCTCTTGGCCCGGCTTTGCCCGCTGCCAACCTTCTGCCAACCTTCTGCCAACCCCTCCGTCGCCCAGGCCGTCAGCGCCTGTTCGACTGTCAGCCAAGCCAAGGCCAGCTCCCAAGCACCACCTAGCAAGGGACCGCCCTTGATGAACCAGAGCCGATCTCCATCAACCGTTTGAGATTTTGGGGCTCCTCCATCTCTCCGCCCAGAACTGTTATCACTTGCACCAGCACGAGCTTTTGTTTACATTAGGCCATCCGTCGATTCCTGCCAGCCTCTGCGCCATCTTCGCACGCAAACTTGCGCCCTGTGCAGCGAGACTTGGCTTGCGAAGCTCAAGCTCTCCAAGCCCCGCCACAGCTTCAGTTCCGCACCACATCGACTGCTGCCGCCTGCGACCATTGCTGGCCTCGAGCCGCGTCATCATGTCGTTCAAGGTCAAGGCTCTCTACGACTACGCCTCGGGCCATGAGGACGACCTCAACTTCTCCGTCGGCCAGATAATAACCGTTACCGATGAGGAGGACGCTGACTGGTATGGAGGGGAATTTGTCGATGACGCTGGAGTCAGGCACGAGGGCATCTTCCCGCGCAACTTCGTCGAGAAATACGAGCCCACTGCGCCGCCTCGGCCGACGAGGACCCGCCCCAAGAGGGAGACTGAGCCTGCTCCAGCTCCCGCCCACGAGGCTGCTGCCCCTCCAGTTCCCCCGTCCGAGTCGCCCAAGCAGGCCGCTCCGGAACCTGAGAAGCCGGAGCCTATGCATGTAGCTCTGCCCTCCGAGACCATCTCCTCTCCCCCGCCGGCACCGGCGCCTACCGTTGAACCTCCTGCGCCCAAGCCGGTTCTGCCGGTACAAGCTGCTGCTCCTGCCCCCGCTCCTGCACCCCCCGCCCCACAGCCCGCCGAGGTCCCCCTAGCGACCTCACCACATGTTCCTAAGGTCGCGCCCGCGCAACCTAAACCCAGTGGACCGCCCCCCGTGTCCGAGAAGCCGACGAGCAGCTCGTTCAAAGATCGCATCGCCGCATTCAACAAGGCCGCCGCGCCGCCCATCGCTCCCTTCAAGCCTAGTGCACTGAGCTCTGGCAGTACCGGCTTCATCAAGAAGCCCTTCGTTGCGCCCCCGCCTAGCCGAAATGCGTACATTCCGCCGCCCACTCAAGCTCCTATCGCAAAGATCTACCGCAGAGAGGAAGACCCCGAGGTCAAGGAACAGGAAGCTGAGACCCTTGAAAATGCCGGCAAGGCGGGCCTGGTCCCCACCACCTCTGCGAACGAAGGTGAAGAAGACCAGCCCAAGCCCATGAGCCTGAAGGAGCGGCTGGCACTTTTGCAAAAGCAGCAGGCCGAGACAGCGGCCCGTCATGCTGAGGCCGCCGCCAAGAAGGAGAAGCCGAAGCGGCCGCCAAGAAGCGCCTAGACAGCCAGGATACTGTCGAGGGCGAACCGGGTGAGCGCGTTGAAGAAACCAGGACATCTACAGACGAAGTTCATCCGCCGCGCATGGCGCACCCCCTCGCCGCAAGTCTTCGAGGGGCGCTGAGCCCCGCGACGGCAATGAGGCCGATATGTCCGGGGCCGGCGAGACGACTGAGCAGGAGGAACATACAGAGAAGGATGACAGCGACCATCGCCCTAGACATGTTGCCACATTGGCAAAGCAGGAAGCCGCGGACCAGGATGAGGAAGAGGACGACGATGAGGAGGAGGAGGAGGAGGAGGATGAGGATGACATTGACCCCGAGATCCGACGCAGGGAGGAGCTGCGCGCAAGAATGGCCAAGATGTCGGGTGGCATGGGAATGCCCGGCATGGCCATGCCCCTGTTTGGAGCTCCTGCTCCGATGCTGCCCAAGAAGAAGAAGGCTGCTCCGGAGAAGCGCACGGAAGAGGTCGAGGAACCAATCTCCCCCCGCGCACCTCCTGTTCCCTCCCTGGTCTGATGAGACCGCCACCGCCCCCGAACCAAAGCAGCCTGAGCCGAAGAGGAGGCTGAAGAGGAGGAAGCTAGCGCGAAAACTCCCCATCAGGAGTCGGTTGCCGCCCCGCCTGGTACGTTGTTCTGGATCCTCCTTTGAACTAGAGCTGACCCCCGCAGTGCCATCCGAAGAGTACCGCGCTCCTCCCCCTATTCCTAGTGGCCGACCAGCTCCGCCTCCTGTCCCTACGGACTGTGAGTATCATCACGCCCGCCGTTTTGCACTGTGGAATATTGTTGTTAATTTCATGAAGCACGTCCGCCGCCACTCCCTCCATCTGCGGCTGCGGTTAAGTCTCCGAGCGAGGGATCAGCATCCGATGATGAGTTCTCGGAACGCCCCAACGAGGAATTTGATGCTCCAGGAGGTGATGTGACTCCGGCTACAAGAGCCCCGCCTCCGCCCCCTCCGGCTGCCGCTGTTCCGCCGCCGATTCCCACCTCGCCCCGGGCATCCCAAGACCAGCGAACTTCGTACATTGAGGAATCCTCATCTACCTCACCGCGGGACAGCAAGCGCAACAGCAGGCCACCGCCTCCGATTCCGAGCCCCTCCTGCGCAGACTAGGCCGCCTCCGCCGCCACCTTCGGCTGCGCCACCACTCCGTCGGACTTCTACTGGTGATCCCAGACCGCCGCCACCGGTGCCTGTCATGCACAAGGTCACCGATGACGCCGATGAGGAGATCACCGAGTACGAGGGCGACTATGATACAGACATCGCGTCCTCGGTCCCTCACAAGGATGCCCTCAAGGCCCACCAGCGTGAGTCGAGCATTGAGGAGGTCGCGTCTCCGCGGTCTCCAATCATCGAGGCGCCTCCCATTCCGATTGCGGCTCCCCAAAGGCAGGCCCGCCGCCAGTCCCGAGCCAGCCTCCACCGGAGACTCGGCAATCTTTGGACATGCCCAGGGCGGCTCCTCCGCCCCCGCCTCCCCAAGGAGACACCGCACCATGAGGAAGAGTATGACCCGTATAACTATAGCGTTCCTGCGCAGGGTGTCCCCCCTGCTCCCTCGTACCATATCCCCATGCCTTCTCCGCACCTGAGACAGCACGAAGACATGTTTTCTCAGGATACCTCGTCTTACGGCTCTATTCCCAGGTCACCTCCGCCTCCTCCGCCCTCCGGCCGGGCGCCGGCGCGGCAGTCAGTAGACCTTCAGCGTGGCGGTCTTGGTCGTCGCTCCGTGGACATCACTCGCCCGTCTATGGAGTCTGGCTTCGTTGCTAATGACGTCGACCTCGCCAGCCAGTCAGGCTGGTGGCTCCAGCCCAAGGCCTCCCTCCCCAGCTCCACGGACGCAAGGATATCTTCTTCGAGTCCGAGGAGTCCAGCTCCGCCGACCCGCACCAAGGCGGCAAGACCATTGTCACGCGCGACATCTACGTCCTCTTTCAAGACTACTCCCAAACCATCATCACCGTCCGCTTCAACCCCGCCGACCCTTCCGACGTTCACTCGAGCAGAATCACAAGCCCCCGCCGCGCGCCCTCCGCCAGGACCAACTGGAGGAAAGCTACGAGCGCTTCGGCCGCGCCATCGGCGAGGCCGTTGCCTCGAAGAAGGACACTATCGTCGGCGACGGAACCCCGCACGCCCTCATCTATGAGCTGCTGCGCCCGTTCCGCGACGCCCTCCCCCCCGTCGGCACGCGCGCCTACGCGCGCTCGTGTACAGCAACCTCGCCAACGCCAGCACCACCCAGAACGACGAGATCCGCCCGGGTGACATCGTGAGCATCCGAAACGCCAAGTTCCAGGGCAAACATGGTGCGATGCACGCGAAGTACTCGATGGAGGTGGGCAAGCCGGACCATGTGGGTGTGGTGGCGGAATGGGATGGGACGAAAAAGAAGGTGCGGGTGTGGGAGCAGGGTAGGGAGAGTAAGAAGGTCAAGATGGAGAGCTTTAAGTTGGATGATCTCAGGAGTGGGGAGGTTAAGATTTGGAGGGTGATGCCCCGGAGCTGGATTAGGTGGGAGGCGCAGGCCGGGACTGGGGGCAATTAGGAGGCCCTGCTGGGGTTGCAGATGAGGGATGTTGGGTTGGGGTTTGGAAGGGAGGGGTGGGAGGGGAGAGGGATTTGGTGGGGTCTTGGTTAGGGTTGCTATGGCTGTTGGGAGGTGAGGCGAGAATTGGAGTGTGAGGTTGTGTTTTGACGGCGGGTTGAGAGGGAGGTGATGGCTGCTGTTTTGTGTTGTTGAGTGCATTATTGAGAAGCGAGCAGAGCAGAGCATGCCCAGAACGAAAGGGTTAAGAGCACAGTTGAGGTTTCGACCAGCAGAAGTTACATACTTACTTACACCACCACACTCTTGCCAAAACCATGCTTGTTATCTAGTTTAATTCTCTTGCATTGTCTTAGGTTGCTTGTTGTCCTACGCCGTCTTCCTCCCGTCTTTTTTCGATCGTCATTTTGCTGCTCGTGGGCCATCGTTCGTTCTCACAAGTTATTTGTTCTGATTTGGGCATCTTTACAACTTAGCATTATCGTCCTGACCCACAAGCCTTCGTGATTACTGTGCTCATCATCGGTTAGATCGTGGAATGGTAGTCTTGGACCGGGTGTCCTTGAATGAACCTCGAGGATTGACCCTTGAAGGAAAGTAAACAAACTCCCATGGAAGAGTTCTGTGTTTTCAAGCAATGCAGCAGAACGGGTGTACTTGCCATCTTTAATCGTCGGACTCTACATACCTTCATCGCCTTCAGCGTCGTGGCTTGCGATATGGTGTCGAGGGACGCGGATGGAAGGGGTCGTCTCTTTTCTCTGGGGCACTGGTCGATATCACTACGCATGGGGTGACTTTGAAGCAAGTAGGCAACTTTGATGGAATTTCTTATAATAGCTTAGTTTCTGTCTAGCTCGTAGACGGTGTTCTTCAATGATGGGGATAAGGGAAACTGACTACTAGCAATATCTGTCGACCCATTCAGGGGGGCCTACTCCTTGCGAAAGTGGATTGAGATCACACCGTTGCCGAAATATCATAACTGACAAATACCAATATACAAAGTTAGCCCAATATGTACTCGGACGGTTCAAGTTCCACGCTTCAGGACCTAGGAATATGACACGATGTCCGCAGTGAGACGTTGAAGAACACCAGAAAACTTAACATCACCTTTGAGCATCCCATGTCGACGCGGCCGAGTCCAGAAGGAAAAAAGAAAAGAAACAACCAGACTCATCCGGTTTCGAATTTAGGACCTCGTTTGCGGGAGTAGGAGGCTTCCGCTGAGCGACCCAACAGCGCAACGAGGGCTGATCACACCACAGTCTGTCTGGTTGTTTCGTTGCATCCCAGGAAGGTCTCTTAATATCAGCCACCACTACGCAGGAGGCTAAAAGAACTACCTTGAGCTCAGAGACGGAACCAGAAGATGTACAAGGAAAGCTATGATATTGAGGCCACCAGCAATGAACCGCAACCCGAAATATAGACATCCCCGCACTTGTTATTTCAGATTTCCATGTAGCCCTTTGCAGTTGGGCAGGCAACAGACGCCCGCCAGTTCCCGTTTTTACACCATAGTTAATCCTTAACCTCCGTTGCTGGTGAGATGAACCAACCTCAAGGTCCATCTCACCCACAACATCCTGGAAACCTCCAAACGCCCTTCGACGCTGGAAAGGCACAAATTCAGGCAAACACATAGACTAGATAGATGCCCCTTCCTGTATACATGCAGCCCAATGGCAGCCTGAAGCTTAAGCTGGCAATCTGACGACCTTCACCCATTACTGGCTGGCAACGCAGCAGCAACACAGAGACCTCTTACACCAATCCACCTCCATACTGCTTACGTCTGCCAGGTTGAGTAGGAGGCCTTCAGGAGAAACAAATGGAAATCTCTCTGCTCCAGATGCAGCTCGCCACACAGCAACACACCCCCCCTCTCCCAGAGAATTCCTGCATCAACCGAGCCACTCTACCGAGCTAGATATCCACGTGCACACGTACCAGCACAAGACAGGCTGGCACAAGAACGACTCTAACACGGGATGGAATGGTCGCGTGTAACATGCATCATCTTGCTTCCTCTTTTCTGCAAGGCTCGCGCTTGCCTGCACTGAAGGGCAAACCTGCAGGAGAGAGGATGCCGTGCGAGGTATTGGCACCTCACCCTCCGTCTCCAACCTCCCCACGGCGGCACGTAGAACACAGCGCGCTCTAATTTCACCCCCCTTGGAGAGCAGGGTCCTTGGTTTTATTTGTGTAGGCGCTCCTCATCCCGCCGAGCACACGACTCCGCCTTGTGCCACTGGGAAACGCGGCCCCCGATGGCGGCCATGTACTTATGCATGTGCATGTCAGATCGCAGGGTGAGCTCCCGGCTAGGGCAAGGCGCGGGGAGACTGTGAGACAAGAGAACGAAGATGGTTGAGTGTGTGCCCTAGTTGAGGACAAGCTGGAAGGCTGCTGACCTCCCTCCGCCTGGCTGTTGTGATACACGGCGTATTCCGGCTGTGGTACTTACACAGCGTATTTAGCGAAAGAGGTGTGACATTTAGCGGCAAACATCGCCGATGGAAGAAAGAAGCAGAGAGGTATTGGAAGTGTTCGGGCCTTCAACGTCAGCCCTTCGACGCTTGCCAGCCCTGTCAGCTTGGTCTAGAAGCTTCAGTTTTCTGGATGCTACCAAGCATCTTCATCAGAAGATAGTTATGGCGGTGATGGCGGATACAATCGGCACCTTGTCATCCTCCCTCGCCATGACAACAACCTCCGCAGACTCTTACATTCACATCACCCAACCCTCGAGGTCTCCCTTGCCCCCAGGCGCATCCAGAGCTCTCCATCGCAAATCACCATCGGCCTACTAACGTCACAGTGGCAAGCACCTGTTTCCGGTTCAACGCCTTCACCGTTGGGGGGGGGGGAACCTGAAAAATTTCTTTATGATCCCTTGCGTTGAGTGGTTGTGAATGCAAGATGGAGGTAGTTCCTGATCCAGGATTGGGCATGTTCACTCCAGATCATGCAACACAGCGCCAATGAAGCAGAACCTGCTGTACGGCGATATAACTCCGAGACCAATGAAAGAAGTCGCGCATGCAAGAAATCGAAGTGGGCAGTTCAACCGCTGATAACAGGGCTGCAGTTGGGATGTATGTAGGGCCGACGTTGGACGGGAGAACCCTGATGAGTGGAGAGTAGGGAAAGCTGTTGGGAGACAATGACAGTCGACCTATGCATGTCCCGCCACGACTCGTTGACGGGAGAGAATTCGGTAGTGATGAGAGCAGCTGAGAAGACGTCGGGTTGCAGATCAGATGCCGCCCGCTAGATGCCAGGTCCTGCACTTTTGCAATCGCAAGAGACATTTACCATCAGGTCCAAGGGAGAGAAGCTCTTCAGGGTGAAGGAGCTGCATGTGTACCTACATGATATTCTGCAAGCAAATGACAGCTTCATGCCCAATTGGCACCCCTCTTGGATCTGTTTGATAGGCCCAGACGCATCCACCGAGGGGTTGAAGGAGAGACAAAGGCTGAGTGACTCCCAATCCTTCGACTGGCAGGGGCTATTCATTCTGAGGCATTGACCATAGAAGAGACCTGGAACCACGAACGAAATGCAGTGATAAATGCCAATTCGTACGTGAAGGGCAGGCATCACATGGGTCATGAAACGAACGTGCTTGCGGGAAGGTCAGCAGATGGGAGAGTGCCCATTCAGCCCCTGGTACTCATCCGCGATCGACAGATCCAGGGAATCAGCAATGGCGGCTGGCCGTCAATGAACCGTCAGCCTCCTTTTCAACAACCGCCCGGGAAGAGTGAGAGAGAAAGACGGAATCATCCGGGATAGGGTTGTTACAGTAGAACTCCAGTTGTCTTCTCAAGGACTCGTTCGGAGGAAATTCCCCCTTCGGTTGCGTCATCCGGAAAAACCGATACATCGAAGGGCTGGCGGCCATATTTCCGGAATCTGTCCTGATGACAGGCACATGGCGGAAGAAGGCATCAGCTGCTAGTGGCCGAAATCCTCGTCTTCGTAAAGTCATGGCGTTGCCACGGTACCCCGAACCGCCGTCTGGGATCCGCAACAAAACTGCCTCCGATACTTCACGGGCGATCGGCAGGGTCAGGAGTTGATCGGGAGGGTAAAGTTCATGAGCGTTGGCCGATGATGACCGAAGATGGCCCCGATACTAGAAGACTTTGCAGCCCACATCCACTGCCCTTAGGGCTCACAACAAGCGAAGGGGCTGATATCGTCATGTTTCCAAGAAACAAACGGGATTCAGGGCCAGGCTCGCGTAATTCAATGCTCGGAGGTTCCGGAAGAGCACGGAGAGTCTCCGAAGGAAGCTTCGAGACGAGACTGGACCAGAGCTCCTTCGTGGACCCCAGCTTCGAGGCTCCCCAGTGCCATCGCAAACGATGAAAGACTGCAAAGTGCTTCGTCCCGCAGGCCTGTCTTCGAGGAGGTGCGCCGGTGAATGGCAGGACACGTGCTCGGGTGCGGCGCTTGGAATGCAGACCAGGGGGTCGGCGAATGAACGCTTGACACAAGTCAAGATGGCATGGCGGCGCATGAAAGGCTGCAGTAGCGAAGAACCGGTCTTCCGCAAACGGAGAAAGCACATCTACGCCAAGCACAACCGCCGATTTGGTCGATTTGAGCTTCGTCGGGGGGGGGGGGGGTTGTGATTTTTCTTTTTTTGGTGTGCACTCTCAATTGATCTCAAAAGGTGACAGGGCAACCAAGCACTAGATTAGGCTCGGAAACCGTCGCCTGATGGACGGCCAAGCGGAAGGCCGTGAGAAGGGGACGGAAACACGCGCTGGAAAGGCTTTCATCATTGTCAGCTCGGACCCAGCATTCGTTCTGATGCCGCGGCTGTTAATCGCAGTGGATGCTGTTGCTGAAATGAGACGCCGTGCAGCAGGGTCCCAAGCGTCAAATATTCCGTTCTCCGCTAGGGGTTCGAGGCTGGATTTGTGAACCAGTTGCTTCTCGTCGATTGGACGAGATGGCTTCTTCCCCACGATCGTCGCAGCCAATGGTGCAGGTTGGCCTTGTGCAGCCTTAAGTTCGAACACTGGACTGTGGCTCGGGCATGCTCAGTGGGTCAGTTGGGCATCCGAGCATCGAGCGACTCCAGGTTGGCGCACTCGACACATCCCGTGTCAGTGGTTGAACTGCCACGTCCTCGCTATCAGCAGGGTTTGGCCGCCAATGCCCCGTATTTTCGTGGCCCAAGACAACACTTGTCTCTTGTCTTGGGCAGTGCCGGGACTCGCAGTGACGGCAGGAGTTTCTCAGGAAGACATCGGCCAGCAGACAAGATTCTGGTGACGGGCTGTACACAGCACTCGAAAAACATTGCTGTTGGAGGAAGGGTGGCTAAGGAGGTGGCTGTCGCGGCACTGATGCCGTTGGATGGTGCGTCAAAAATAGATTCTCGAGTTGGCAGCAGCGGAGGCCAGCCACGACCGTGAAGATGTGAATTGGGACCAAGCTGAGAACAGTGCCCTGTGATGGCTCTCGCCAACAACAGTGATGGGTGAGAAAGGGAAAAGGCATGGAGGTCAGAATATTTGTCAGAAATCGACACCATCTCGCACCTTCTCTCAGTCAGATGCCTGACGGGTGCTCCGAGTCCGAGGTTGGTTCTTGCCATCGCGCGTCCTGTCGACAGCCCACGGAAGGAGCAGAAGATCAATGGTGGATGTTGGGATGTTCTGGTGGGCTCATCCACCAAAACGTGCCAAGCACAGCTGTGGCGATGGCCCATGTCCCTCCCCACGTCTCGGTGTCCCTCGGGCTGTCCCCCACACGGTGGAGTGACTTCGGGCAGCTCCAGTGACTGGGCCACACCCCCGCCAGTCCGCGACTTCCCAATCGGTCAAGGCTGTGATGGCGTTGGCCAATCATATCCGTCCTCCTCTCACCCGAATTTTCGACCAATGACTGACATCGGGCGGTGTCGGACAGCTCTGCAACCGTGTAGCTGCCCACTGGAAACACCAGTTGCAACGATGCAACTGTCAACTTGGCTGTGAATGGCTGGCGCAACCATCCCCTTCCGGGTGAACGTCCCACAATTGGCGACGCACCTTGGCTGTCTGTCCTCGATGGCCGCGGGGGTACCTCCATACCAGCTTCTTGACTGCTTTCGACTGAAATCGCGCGTGGACACATGCTTAAATCGGAGCCGCCCGTCTGTTGCTCATCGCAGTCGACAACGTCCACACGATCCCGAGACGGACCATCCACCTGGCTCCGGCAGAACCAGCAATCACCAGAAGATGCCATCGTGCGTTGGATGACTTGTCAATTGCCGGCCAAGAGACCCAACGCCGCTGGCCCTGCCACTGCATCCCTGTTCACCCGCGCGCGAGACGCTCATTTGTCGCATAGCACAGACGCCGGCCAGCTCCCCGCGTTTAATGCCCGACTCAACCTGACACCTTCCGGCCTCGACAACGCACCTACCCTGCACCACAGCCCCGGCACGACCCAGCGCTCCTCGCACGGTATGCCGGAACTCTTACCGTGCCAAGTCACCAATCGCTGAGGCTACGCCTGAGCTCGAACAACTCTCCGTCACCTGCCGCGCAACCTACCACAGTAACCCCCGCCACCCACGCACCCCTCCCGTGGTGCGACACAATCTATAAAACATCTTGAGGACCCGCAACCTCTCACTCTCGACTGGGAACCCTTCTTCTCCCCGCCATAGCTTCATAACATCACCAAGACAACGCTCATACACACAGCCTACCATGGCTCCTCCATATCCTAGGAGACAGCCTTCAAATCACTCCTCCTCCAGCCACGACTCGCGTAGCCGGAGGAGAGTAGACTCATACGCATCACAGTCAACGGCACCCACCTCACTATACTCGTCACCACGGCCCTCCGACCTCAAGGCACTGCCGTCCTCAACAGCCTCTGCACACAAGTGCCAACAAGTCTATGACTCCCGTGACGATGTCAGCCCCCACCTCACTGTATCCGCGCTCGTCAGTCGACACGTACGCTTCGACGACTGCCTCGCGGGAGGAGCTCGACGTTATGGATCTCGATGAGACCCCGCTGGATGAGTACGACGCCATCCCCGCCCCTGCCGGTCTACCGTCGCGAAGTCGTCGAGCCGAACGTCCGTCCATCAACCCCCAGGACTTTGCGAAGCTCTTTCCCCCCTCAACCGCCTGACGATCCGGCACGACGAGTTCACCTCTGACGGGAACATGAACTTGCGCATTGACACGGTGGTGACTGGGCGGAGGAGGACAGCGATCCAGCTCTTCCCACCTGCGCATGTACGACCTGGCGAGGCGGGAGTTTTCATTGCGGCGGTATTCGCGCGACTCGGGCCGCGAAGTCTGCAACTCCAAACGCAAGTTCATCGAGCCCCTGCGGAGGCCCAAGACGGCCGACGAGAAGCCGACGCTGAAGCGGTCAATGTCGACAGCCATCAGGACCCTTGGTGGGAAGCCGGCCCTGCGCCGCGCAAAGTCGGGCGCGGCGGCGCCTGGCCGCCCCAGCACGGGCTACTCGATGGCGATGGCGATGATGAGTTGGTCCTTGACGGGAGCAACCTGTCTCGCCTGTCCCTCGACAGTCGCCTGGCCAAGGGCAAGGACCAGCGCCCGCTGCCGACCAACACCATCAAGCTTGAGTTCAGCAACTACGCCCGCGTCGACGTCAGCCGTCGCGGCACCAAGGGGAACAAGCGCTACGAGTTCGAGTGGTGGGGTCACCGCTACAGCTGGAAGCGTGCCGTTGACAAGCAGCTGGTCTGGTGTCCTTCCACCTTGTGCGCGACGGGAACACGAACGCGCCGGTCGCACACATTGTTCCCGAGACGAGGTCTCCGAGCCAGGTCGTTGCCGATGAGAGCGCTGGCGGATGGGTGCCGCCGTGTTTCATGTGGATCGCAGATGAAACGGTCGTGGACGCTGTCACGGATGTTGCTGAGTGAGTGAAACGCTCCCTTGTTTTGCCGATCCATCATCAATCGCTAACACCCCTGTTTAGTGTCATCATGGCCACGGGACTCATGGCTCTCGTCGACGACTGCATCAAGGAGCGGTGGCAGCCCAAGAAGGTTCACCGCATCCCCGTGCCGCTCACCTCCAAGACGGTCAACTTCGAGGCCGTCAGCCCGAAAGCCTTCATGCAGCACGTCTTTGGCCGCCGGCACTCGAATGACCACTCGCCTCCGGGCAGCCCACTGCGATTTGCGAAGCCCGTTTCCGCCTATTAAGCGCTCTTCTCCAGCAAATTTGCGGCCTCGGGCGTCGGGATGAGGTCAGCTCCTGGCATCGGTGCCACGTGTTGCTGCCCGATCCGGCCGGACCCACACCTCGGAGCGCCAGATGCCAGCTCATCTCACCCCTGACCTGGCCAGATGATTGTGACCTCTTCTTTTCTCTTACTTGCTTGTCGTTCGGATTTCGATTTTATTATCCCATTTCTCTTGTATTCTCTTTTCTTCTGTCCAATACTTGAGCGAGATGCTGCAGATCGCTGGCTCATTGTTTCCACTAAAAGCGTTTTCTTCCTTTCTTTTTTTTTTTTTTTTTTAATCATAATCTCATTTTTGGCATATGGTTATGGCGTTATGAGTCACAGAGATCTTGCCAAAAGGCTCTCATCGGTACCGGGGTTATGTCGGTTGGTGGGTTGGACAGAAGCATTGAGTGGTTGCATGGCACGGTGTGATGAGGAGTTTGTGTCTTTCAACTTTAGTTCTTTTTGGGTCTTATCAGTCATCAGCGGGTATCACATTAGTTGGGCTTCCTACATCTGCAATTTTACTAGCACACTTTTGGGAACTGGACTGGGTGGATTGGATTGGGCGGATGGACAGCTCGAAGCTATGGCGCAGATGAGGGATGGTTGTTGCGCAGGTTGATGTGAAATGGACTCACGAATCACGATGGGATGTGTATCGGATAATGTAGTGACGCATAGTATAGCTCAGCGCCCCTCTCTACGCTCATCATCCTCGCCTTCCTCTTGCCAAGTCTTTGGTCAGGAAGAGGGTAGGTGGTATGAGTACGACATGACAGATGACAGAATTTTATCTTTTCTCTCTGTCAAACCCACAGTTACTGCAGCGCCTATTAAGTGACGCAAGTAGGTTGAAGGAAACATCATCACAACTTGATACAAACCGTCGACATGACCACAAACCCCAGCGTGTGCCACTTTCTCCAAGCTATCCACCAACGATCCCCTTCTCAACTTCCTATTTCTTTCACAACCATCCAGATCATACGATGTCCTACAGTAGTACTGTACGGGTAATGCAGCCCCAGCCAAAACATACAGAAAACAAACATGTCACCCCACTCCGCCGGATACAGGCCATAGTGCAGACAATAAGAGTGACAGGGGGACACCAAGAACGGTAGTGCCACACTCGGTGTTATGTTCACAGCCTCGAGTACGGGCCGGCCTTAAAGCAGACTTACGCCAACCAAAAAAACAGAGCATTATCCTAACCGATGAGAAGTCTTCTTTTGACAACAGTAGGTAAGCCATCGGCAGGGGAGGGGGGGCAGACCGAATTCATTCTAGATGGGACAAGGGCGGGGAACAGTCGCAACACCATTTCATCGGCCGGTGGGTTTGTGAGACGGACGTTGTGGCTAGACGTTTGCGAACCAACGAGCATGCAGTTTTTCCATCCTACTCTCTTTTCTCCGTATGTGGCCAGCATCTGGTACTAAAACTGGGAGACTAAGTAAACAGCAACAGTCTCGGTTCTGAGGCTTTGGCCCTAGCCGCACCGGCTCGACAGGGTGCAGCAGTAATCCTGAGCAAAGAGGTTACAGGAGCATCCTCGCTCTCTGTTACTTCTATATGGCCCTGAGGATACATTTGCAAAGTCACTGGAGCCGGTCATGGAGAGAACCCATCTTGAGTTGCCAATACATATCTCTCTAATGTCTAACTTCATTCCCCAAAATTTGCGCCGAAACACCACATCATTAACACATAGATTACAAAGTGTCTTCATAAACCATGCAACTGAAAACAGAAAACACCCGACTACAATGATCTCGGGGTACTAGAACCATCCCTCAAGCCGAGGACTCCTCCGACTGACCATTGACGCCGTTGACACCTCGGTCCCGGCAGAGGCCGAGCTGCCGTCCTGATACTTCTCCCAGTTGCCAGGATCTGCGCAATCCTGGGGGAGTTAGTGAGACGGTAGACATCCTCAAAGTACTACCCTTGGTCAGCGCAAACGGCTTGGCCGTCACGTTGGGGATGTATTTGCCAACCAGCTTGGCCGGATCGATGGTGGTCTTGTTAATCTTCTTGAGCAAAAAGCTGCGGAACGGCTTGACGCCGGAGCGCAGGAAGGTGGAGTGGAAAGGCACGTCAATGCCACGCAGAGGGGTGGTGGCAAACCCGCGCTCCAGCTCCAGAGGCTTAGGCTTGGCCTCGGTTTGCTCGGCCATCATCTTGATGATCTTGACGAGCTCCTCCTTGACAACCTCGGGCTGCATCTCGTTACGCATCCGCTCGATGTCGATCTTCATCGACTTGACGGCGTTGAGAACACCGGTCAGGGTGTCGAGGGCCCGGAGATCACCGGCGCAGACATACTGCTGGTTGGCAATGTTGTAGTTGACGATTTCCAGCAGCCAGTTGGTCGACTCGTAAATGTTGCTGACGATGAAGCGCAGGGCGTCTTCCTTGAATGTCGGGCTGATGCGGCTGGGGTTGACGGCGCACATGCTGTAGTTGGACCGGCCCGATGCGTCGCGCTCGACGGCGACCTGCATTGTCAGACCGCGGTAAAACACCACAGACACCAGGGACTCGATGGGCATGACGTCGGCAAGAGCAGCCAGAGCCGAGTACTCGCCAAGAGAGTGACCAGCAAAAGTGCTGTCGCGCGGAACGAGACCCTTGGCCTTCATGTCCTCGAAGCTGGCCTTCTCCATGAGCGTCAGGGCGGGCTGCGTGAACTGGGTCGCCGAGAGCAAACCGGCAGGCGAGCGGTAAGTGTACGAGGTCGTCTTCTCGTTGATCTCCTTGAAGATGCGCTCTGACTTGATCGAGCCATCGGCCGCCACCGTCTCGAAGGTCATAGCCATGTAGTTCTGCCGAATGGCCTTGCCGCGGGGACCCCCGAAGTGGATTGTGAGCTCCTTCGGGTTGTTCTTGACGATGTTTGTGATTGCGAAGCCTAGCGTTCGTTAGTACAGGCAGTGGAGAAGGTGAGCGAGGGGAATGCAGCACTTACCGTAGGTATCCATGAGATACTTGTCCGCGCGGTCCCAAACCTCCTTTGCGACAGGGCTGCTGGCATAGAGGTCCATGCCCATGCCTTGCTCCTGGGAACCTTGGCCGGTAAAGACGTACGCAGTGACGGGCTGCTCGATCTCGGCCTCGCCGAGAAGCACCTTCTCCTCCGTCTCCTTGTTGCTGGCCTCAACTTTGATGATCTTGCGGCCCGCGACCATGCCGACGTGCTGCAGCTTCACGTTGATATCTCATTGGGCAGAACCATGCCGGTGAGCGAGCGTGGAAACTGCGGACGCGACCGATCTTGTTCTCAGCGGCCCACGTCTCGACCAAGCTGCGAACCGCGGCACTCGAGTACATGCCGTGGGTGATGGTGCCAGGCAGGCTGGCGTAGGCGGCAAAGACGCGCGAGACGTGAATAGGGTTGTAGTCACCAGAGACACGGGCATAGGTCTCGTTGGAGGCCGGAGCACGAAGCTGAAGAGGGCTCTTGCCGCTGAGAGGGATGGGATTCTCGAAGAGAACCGGCTGCTCGATGGACGAACCCCAACGCTGGAGGAAGTCGATGACGGGATTGCCCTTCGACTCGCCCGTCTCGTAGTCGACGGTCGCGACCTGGATGATCTCCTTGGTGGGGAGCTCAACCAGAACCTGACCCTGAGTCTGCACGTGGCTGAACCGGTGCGGTTCTTGAATCGGACCAGGCTGTGAAGACGGAAGATCAATGTCTGGCCAAGGAGCTGAATCTGTGGGGTGGCGACATCGTCAAGCACAAACCACTCCTTGGAAAGGAGGACCTCGACGTCCTTGGTCTTCGCGAGGTGAATCTGCATGGGGGTCTCAACCTTGCGCTGGAACGTGTTCTCAAAGTCGGTATAGACACCGCGGTACAAGAACTGCGAGGTAACTTCCATGACCGGCTTCCCATCGCGGGTGATGGTGCCGCAGACCTCGACCATCTTGCCGGACTCCTGGTTGATCACGGCGTTGATCTGAGCCGACGTCGAGACCTCGTCGCCCTTCCGCAGTGGCTCAGCGCCGGGCATCATGCGGAACCCGTTGGAAAGGTGAACAAGCTTCAGGAGATCACCATCGATGGCGCGCGGGAAGATGGGCTTCGTGATGGCCTTCCAGCCGACGACGATGGCAAAGTCCATCGGGGCGTACATGATCTTCTCGGGGCGGTCGACGAAAGCCTCACCCTTGTTGCCAACGGTGTGGACGAACTCATTGATGGCTTCGCTGGTGATGGTAGTCTTGCCGCCGTCAAACTTGCCAGAGACGGGGGCGTCGAGACCGGGGGGTCGGTACCAAACCACGCACGCCAATAGAACTCCTTGATCCGGTCATTGCGGTCGTCCATGACCTCGTGGATGGGCGCATAGCCGGCCTCCGGGCGGTAGATGTAACGCATGGGGAGAGCAACGGTTTGCCGAGAGCAGTGGTGTCCTTGATCATGTTGACGATGATCTCGTTCTCGCCAACGAGCTTGGCTTCAACCACGTCGACGTAGCGGTTGTGGCGCACATGCTCCTTAACGGTAACGGCCATCTTGGATGGCTCATTAGGGTTCAGAATCTCGACCAGGAGGCCAGGGGTAGGCGCAAAGACCCTCTTGATCGGGTTCGTCTGGTACTTCTGGCCCTGGACGATGACATCGGACGTAAGGAGCGCAAAGAGCCAGTTGCGCTTCGGGCCAGCCAGGAGTGCAAGCCACGACTCCAGGGATGGGAGCTGCGTCGAGGGGGAAGAAGCCAGGCGGTAGGCGCGTTTGTGTGGCTGGACAGAGATGGTGAGGCCTTCGACGTTCGACGGGATATCGCTCTCGACAAGCTTGCCGCCAAGGTACTCAACAGTGGGAATCTTTGATGGGTCACCGTTGTAAAGGTCCTTAGTGAGGCGCTGGATATGGCCGTTGTGGATGCCGTCCAGAATGTCTTTGATGGGCTCGTCAACCTTGGTTGAGTGCTTCGCGGCCATGGGTCCCTGGAGGATGCAGGTCCTGCCAACGTCCTTGTCGATGACAGCGGCAAGGTCCTCCGACTGCCAGAGCGAATCTTTCTTGAAGTAGAACTCAAAGTTCTCGTCCAGGACAGGGACGAAGGTGACAGGCTTCTGGCCGGGGCGCCGGCAGAGCAGCAAGAAGTACTGCACGTCCTGCGCGTTGATGAGCTGCGTCTCAGCCTCGGGGTAATGAGACAGGATGCGGTTCACAGCGGAATAAGGCTCGTCGAGATCGGCGTAGCTCTGGAGGTGGTAGGGCGATTTGGCCGCGGTCTCGGGCGTGAACAGCTGCTCAACGCGACGAATGAAGTCACCTGTGAGCCTAGCGAAGGAGGGATCGATCCAGCGAGCCTCGTCCTTGACGTACAGGAGCTCGACCAACCGGCGAACAACTTCACCGTAGGTCATGTCCTCGAGGTCCACGGCATCGCCTGCCTTGTTCCGGCCAAACCAGACCTTCTGGAAGTCGGCGTTGAGCCTCCTGATGATCTCGTCGCGACGCTTCTCCAGCTCAGCGACGCGCTTCTCCTTGGGCAGGTTGAAAATGGTCCTGTCCATCTCCGCCCAGAAGCGGACACCCCGTGTGGCAAGCTTGTGAATCGGCTCGCCCATCTCAGACAGCACAGTGATGACACCGCCAGCCTCGCCCTTGTACGTCTTCTCCCAGTCACAATCGTCGAGGCCGGGGGCGTCGACGATGGCCTGCTTGGCGGCCTTGCTCGTATGGGCCTCCTTGGCGACCATCATGCGGCTGCCAAACAAGCAGCCGTCGTACGGCATCGGAGGGTAACCGTACTTGGTCGACCACTCACCAGTGAGGTAAGGGTAAGTGTCATCTGCGCCGCCGAAGCCGCTACCAGCGACAAGAATGATGTTTTCCTGTCGGCGAATGCGTCCGTACATGGCCAGGATGGGCGCATGGAAGTCCTCGTATGAGTGGTGACCGCCGCCTCTGCCACCGGTCCACTGGAGAATGACAGGGAAGGTAGGGTTGGCCTTTGCAATGTTGATGACGGCCTGGATGGCATCGCTGGAGCCAGGTTTGAAGGCGATGTGCTTCAGACCCAGAGTCTCAATGTACTCTTGCGCAACCTCGATCGAGGGGACACCGGCGCCGATGGTCAGGCCCTCGATCGGGAAGCCCTCCTTCCTGAGCCTGCCAATGAGCGGGATCTGCCAGCCCATGGCACGGGGGTTGACATAGATGAGGTTGACAGTGATACCGCGACCTGGCTGGATCTCCTTCTCGATCTTGGAGATGGCCTTAGTCATGGAGTCCGCGTTGTAGTATCCACCACCGGCAAGCTCAATCTGGTAGCCCGCGTTCATGGTGGCAGCCACAAAGTCCCAGGGTACCGTGGAAGGTGTCATACCGGCCACCATCAACGGGGGAAGGCCAAGGAGCCTGCTCATCTTGGTGTCGACATACGTACGGCCGACGGAGGTCTTGACGAGTCTCGGGCTGTATTCCTTGACCCAGTCGGGGGCGTACTTCACAGCCTCATCGTCACGGTCAAAGAGCTCCGACTTGTAACCGACCTCGGACAGGGTGCCATTCACGGTTCCCGCCAGGATGACACGGACGCCAGTACCCTCCTTGTTTCTGCTGGTGAGGACTCCGAGACCTGAGATGCCGCCAGGACCGAAGTCCAGGATGTGTGTGGCCCCAGGGAAAACTGTGGCCTTCTCCCAATTGACCGGATCGTTCGTGATCATGCGGACCAAAGCAGGGACGATGTTCCCAGTCACCTCTTGACGAATGTCTTTGCCGGTGCTGGTGTCGTAGACGGGGATACCCAGACGCTTGACGTCAATGTTGATGTCCTTGAGGTCCTCCAGGATAGGTCGGTCGCCTTGGCAAGGTACTTGCTGTGGAAAGGCGCAGTGATGGGCAAGAAGCGGTTGACGAAGCGGATCTTCCTCTGGGTGTAGGGGATCCTGGTTTGGTCCAGGCCAGTGGGGGCCTTGACCTTTCTGAGCTGCGCGTTGAGACCGCAGAGTGACCTGGGCGGGCCGGCAACGACCAGATTCCGGGCGCTGTTGATAAGCGAAATGGAAATGTGCTGGTCTTCTGGGAGGTACTGGTTCGTCTGGTCTATGTGCTTCTGAACCTCGGCACGGGAAAGGTCGCGGATGCTGAGCATTGGTGTTGGGGTGCCCTCCCCGTTCTCAACCGAGTCCTTGAGCATAGACGGGGTCATCGAGGTCATGGGGAATAACTGCTGGCTGCGGGCACCGATCCAGAAGAGGATCTTCAGCGACTCCTTCCCGAGATAGTTGTAAGACTCCCACGAGTCGGCAGCTGCCGTGATCGCAGCGAGGACGATGCCCTGTGAGTGACCGGTCGTGCCCTTGGTCCGCTCACGCATCATGCCCGGGTGCAGACCCTGTGTCTTGCAAGCAACATGGTAATGTGCCAGCTGAAGAAGACCGATCAGAGGGAAGCTGACGGGCGCCGAAATCAGGTAGTCCACATCGGGGGTAGCATCTGGGTGGTGCAGCCAGCTCATGATGTCCAGACCCTTGGAGTAGAGCTTCTCCGCGCTCGGGTTGCTGGACAGAGTCTGGAGCAGCTCGGCCGAGGAGGTGATGAGCTCCTCGACAAACGAGGGGTATGTGCGGTAGAGCTCACGAAGCTCCTCAAAGTAATCCTCGACGTTGCCCTGGCCCCCGAAGATGTTGTAGAGCGTTGCCTCCCCGGAATCCACTGCCCGCAGCAGGGCGGACTCGTGGGTCTTGATGGGCCTGTTTGCCGCCACACGAGCAGCGAAGTAGCTGCGGATGACCTCCACCTGCTTGGCATGGATGCCAGGCAACATCGCCGCAAGGGCATGGATGTCGTTGCCCCGGAGGAAGGATCGCTCGAACTCGTTCAGGATGATCTAAGCACCTCCTCGTACGACCCTGGTGTTTCCTCCCCGCCGTCGAGCACGGTATCCGCAATGTAGCCCATGTACCGAGCGACGAGCTCGGGGACTGACGATGGCTCGTCATCCTGGGCAAGCTCGTCGGTCGGGGCCGGCAGCGTCGCCACGAACTGTTCCTTCAACCGCAAGGCATTGAAGTGATGTTGGTGGGTATTAAGAAGGTGCTTTCGAGGGAGCCGTGAGAAGAGTGAGCGGGCGCAGCAGGGCCGAGGACCGGGGGTCACGGCGCCCGTCTGCGGTTTGTCCCGTTGTTGTACATGCTGGGTGAAGGGGTATCGAGAGAATGATGGTTTCTATGCCGTCGCAAGTCAGCATTATTTCCTCCAAAGCGATTATTGCCGCGAAATTCAGCGGGAGACGGCAGCAAAGGGAAACATACCAAGCAGAACAACAGGAGGGATCTGCAACGAATGGCAACCAGCAAGCCCAGGCAAAAGACGGCAGGGCAGTGAAAGATGGAGTAGGCCGAAGACTGGCGTTTCGTACGCTCAGAGGAGACGGCTGCGGACGAAATGGGAGGAAATTGAGATGCTGGAACGAGAACCTGCCCTTAACAGGGTGTTGTCAGGCGGAGAGGGATGATGAATGGCACGCAGGAACAGGCAGGTTGGACCCCTTGCAGTGGTGGCCTTTTGGGACGAAGTTGAAGGAACGGCTGGCCGGAACCCTTGGCTGGAAAACTGGGGAATGAACACGCTGATATTGGGCAATGTGAGCTCAACACAACACAGCGGACGGCTGGTAACGAAACCACAGGCTGGTGCGTCCCATCGATGGCAGTTTCCGCCAAAATTTTTGGATCTTGTTGGGGAAAGCACAACTCGCGTCGGGACCCCTGCTTGCTGCTGATGCAGGCTGCATAACGCCTTGTGCAGCCAGACCCTGTCCGTCCCTGGCTGCCGACCAACCCGAGCAGTCGCGCCCATAACTAGAGCCCCATGCACCAAACGGATGCACCATCGACCCACCGCGCGTACCGATACTTGACGCGGCCGGCACCCCATCCCCAAGCCAGTGGGTGAGACGAGTCGAGTTCCACTATCTCGGCTCACGGAGGTGGCAATTGAAGTAAAAGTGCAAACTCGATTGCTCTGGTTGAGAGATTGTGTCTCAAGAATTATTTTCTGGCATCAAGACCTCCAGAGCGACGCCAGCGAACAGAGGGTCATCCAGGCCGGGGAACGAGCCATTCTCGCAGACTCCACCTATGGAGTTCACGGCCGCTGGAAAAACACCGAATACCGCATCCCAAGTGAGGACGTCGCAATCTGTAAGCCCCGATGCCCGTTGTTTGACACTTTTAGTTAGACTCCTCTTGTGTCCCTGCAACCTGCCTCCTAGGCAGTGTACGGTAACCAGCACGCAAGTCGGGGTCCTCTGAACTGTTATCTCCAGGGAAGCAGCACTTGGATAACGGGAAAGCAAATGCTCTGCTTGTTTGGTGTTTCCAGAAATGGTTGATGGCTGAGAACTCCTCGGCTCCGCTCGGCGAAGCCAGACATCAAAAAGAGCCGACCCAGATCCGAAGGCGAACATGGAAGCAGCCGCAGGGAAGAGGTACTGGTACTTCAGCGATCCACGCCATCCAAAGTCCTGGGAAGCGGGCAAATGGGGCGCTAAGCCCCTATTGGCTAGTTTGGAGGTTTGGTTGAGAAGCAACCTGTGGGTCTCGATAGTCCGCAGGTCCCTGGACCCAAAATTGAAATTCAACAGAAGTGCACCTCGACGACGCGGTGCCTTCCGGTTTTTTGTGACGTGCACACTCGCTGTCCAGGCCTCATTTCTTCCAACCAGGGCCTTCGATAAGGACAATTTGCATTTCAAGCTGCATGACATCTCCGCAACATCGGATATAAACTTTTTTCCTCTCGTCCCCCCTGCTCGCGGCAAAAAGGTCAACCTCCATCCACCTCCCACCCTCATTCCAGACTCTCTGCTCTTCCAGCAGGTCTTCTCCTTGCTTTCTCTTGGAGTATTACCTCCATAACTTTCATCTACCGGAGTTGAGCATCGACGGACGACTTCGTTGCGTCTTGCGGCCTGCACATTGTCCCTCGAAGATACCAATACATTCGCTGAACACTCTGCGTCTGGGCTCATCTGCTTGGCCCAGTATCCTCGTTAAGCAGCGATCACACTCAACACTCCCATAGAGAAGCAGCAGACCAAAAATGCGTCCGAAGTCGAGCAGGAGCTTGCCCACACGCTCCTTGTGGAGCTCCTGGCCTACCAGTTCGCCTCGCCCGTGAGGTGGATTGAGACTCAGGATGTCTTCCTGGGCGATCAGCTCGCCGAGCGCATCGTCGAGATTGGCCCAACCAACACGCTCGGCAACATGGCCAGGAGGACGCTGGCTGCCAGGTACGAGGCATATGACGCCGCCAAGGGGTGTCCAGAGACAGGTGCTTTGCTACGGCAAGGACAACAGCGAGATCTACTACGAGGTCGACCCCATTGCCCCATTGAGACGAGCCAGAGCCCGCTGCTGCCGAAGCCAGCTCATCCAGCGCCCCTGCGGCAGCTCCCGCCGCCGCCCCGGTTGCTCTGCTGCCCACCACCCCGAGTGCGGGCCCGGCGGCCCAGGTGCCCGATGCACCTGTCCAGGCAGTCGATATTGTGCGGGCGTTGGTTGCGCAGAAGTTGAAGAAGCCTGTGCAAGACATCCCTCTCAGCAAAGCGATCAAGGACTTGGTTGGCGGTAAGCGTGCTCCTCGGTGGTTTTGGTCGGCACCGTGCTAACCGCGTTCTGTGCACAGGCAAGTCCACTCTCCAGAACGAAATCCTCGGCGACCTGGGCAAGGAGTTCGGCTCGACACCAGAGAAGCCCGAAGACACCCCCCTCGACGAGCTTGGTGCAGCGATCCAGGCTTCCTTTGACGGGAACCTTGGCAAGACCTCGCAGGGTCTCATCGCCCGCCTCATCTCCAAGTTGCCCGGTGGCTTCAACAACACAACCGCCCGGAAGTACCTCGAGACAAGGTGGGGACTGGCCTCTGGACGGCAGGATGGTGTGCTGCTCCTTGCTATCACCATGGAGCCAGCAGCACGGCTTGGTTCAGAGCCCGATGCGAAGGCGTTCCTCGACGACGTCGCTCAGAAATACGCGGCCAGCGCTGGTATCAGCCTGTCCACCACGGCCGCTGCTGGGCCCTCCGCTGGTGGTGGAGGCGGCATGATGATGGATCCTGCTGCGATCGAAGCTCTGACGAGCGACCAGAAGGCCTTCTTTAAGCAGCAGCTTGAGCTCACACGCGAGGTACCTCAAGCTGGTTCCGCGCCGGCGACAAGGCCTTTCAAGCGTCGCAGGAGGCGACCAAAGCCCTACTAGGACCAACTCGATCTGTGGATGGCCGACATGGCGATTTCTACGCCTCCTCCATCGTGCCGGCTTTTAGCCCCCTGAAGGCCCGTGATCTACGACTCCGCGTGGAACTGGGCCCGCCCCAAGACGCCCTGAGCATGTACTACGACATCATCTTCGGGAGACTGAAAGCCGTTGACCGCGAGATTGTCAGCCAGTGCATCCGGATCATGAATCGGTCCAACCCGACTCTCCTTGAGTTTATGCAGTACCATATCGACCACTGCCCGACCGAGCGTGGCGAGACATACAAGCTCGCCAAGGAGCTCGGTGCCATGCTCATCCAGAACTGCAAGGATGTTCTCGGAGCCGATCCCGTCTACAAGGACGTCGCCATTCCCACCGGCCCCAGGACTACCATCGATGCGCGTGGCAACATGAAGTACGAGGAGGTCCCGCGTGCCAGCTGCCGGAAGCTGGAGCACTATGTGCAGCAAATGGCCGAGGGCGGCAAAATCTCGGAATACGGCAACCGGACCAAGGTCCAGAACGATCTCTCCAAGCTTTACAAGTTGATCAAGCAGCAGGTCAAGCTCTCCAAAGCCTCTCACCTGGAGATCAAGAGCTTGTACAGCGAGGTCATCCGCTCGCTTGCCATGGATGAGAATCAGATCATTCCCAAGGAGAATGGCAAGATCAACGGCATCCTGAAGAAGAGCAAGCCCAAGGGCAAGAAGGAGACCATCCCCTTCCTCCACCTCCGCACCAAGTCGCAGCACGGATGGGACTACAGCAAGAAGCTCACCAACCTGTACCTCGACTGCCTGGAAGCGGCAGCCAAGAATGGTGTTACCTTCAGCGGCAATACGTGCTGATGACTGGCGCCGGTGCCGGTTCGATTGGTGCCGAGGTCCTCCAAGGTCTCATCAGCGGCGGCGCCAACGTTATTGTCACTACAAGCCGCTTCTCGCGCGAGGTCACTGAGTACTACCAGTCCATGTATGCTCGGTTTGGCTCGCGCGGCTCCAAGCTTGTCGTTGTGCCTTTCAATGGTGGCAGTGTCCAGGACGTCGAGGCACTAACCGACTATTTTATGACGCAAAGAACGGACTTGGATGGGATCTTGACTACATTGTCCCGTTCGCCGCCATATCCGAACAGGGTCGTCAGATCGACGGCATTGACTCCAAGTCCGAGGCGGCGCACCGTATCATGCTGACGAACGTCCTCCGTCTTCTTGGCAGCGTCAAGACGCAGAAGGCCACTCGTGGTTATGAGACACGTCCGGCACAGGTCATTCTCCCGCTCTCTCCAAACCACGGCACGTTTGGCAGCGACGGTCTGTACTCGGAGTCGAAGCTTGGTCTCGAGACCCTCTTCAACCGGTGGCATTCCGAGGACTGGGCCAACTACCTTACCATCTGCGGTGCCATCATCGGCTGGACTCGCGGTACCGGCCTCATGTCTGGCAACAACATGGTGGCAGAGGCTGTCGAGAGCTACGGCGTCCGTACTTTCTCGCAGCAGGAGATGGCGTTCAACCTGCTCGGCCTGATGTCCCCCACCATTGTCGACCTCTGCCAGAACGAGCCCGTCTTCGCCGACCTGAACGGCGGTCTTCAGTTCATTCCCAACCTCAACGAGACCATGACTAAGCAGCGCAAGTTGCTTACCGAGACCAGCGAGATCCGCCAGGCCATCACAAAGGAAACTGCTGCCGAGAACAAGATCGTTAATGGCGAGGACTCGGAGGCAATCTACAAGAAGAAGCTGATCGAGCCTCGTGCCAACATCAAATTCGAGTTCCCCGAGCTGCCTGACTGGAAGTCCGAGATTGCCCCGCTTAACGACGATCTCAAGGGCATGGTCGACCTCGAGAAGGTGGTTGTCGTCACTGGCTTCGGTGAAGTCGGCCCCTGGGGTAACTCGAGGACACGGTGGGAGATGGAGGCCTACGGCGAGTTCTCGCTAGAGGCTGCATCGAGATGGCCTGGATCATGGGTCTCATCAAGAATCACAACGGGCCGATCAAGGGCAAGCCGTACGCTGGCTGGGTGGATGCCAAGACTGGCGAGCCGGTTGATGACAAGGACGTCAAGCCCAAGTACGAGAAGTACATCCTGGAACACACCGGCATTCGTTTGATTGAGCCCGAGCTCTTCGATGGATACGACCCTAATAGAAGCAGCTGCTCCACGAGGTTGTGATCCAGGAGGACCTGGATCCCTTCCAGGCGTCCAAGGAGCATGCAGAGGAGTTCAAGCGGCAGCATGGCGACAAGGTGGAGATCTTCGAGATCCCCGAGTCGGGCGAGTACACAGTCCGCTTGAGAAGGGCCTCTCCCTGTTGATCCCCAAGGCGCTGCAGTTCGACCGCCTCGTTGCTGGCCAGATCCCGACGGGCTGGGACGCCAAGCGCTACGGCATCCCCGACGACATCATTTCTCAGGTCGATCCTGTTGCTCTGTTCGTTCTCGTCTCGACTGTTGAGGCCCTCCTCTCCTCCGGCATCACCAACCCATACGAGTTCTACGAGTACGTCCACGTCTCGGAGCTGGGCAACTGCATCGGTTCCGGTATGGGCGGCGCCAAGGCCCTCCGCGGTATGCACCGCGACCGCTTCCTCGACAAGCCGCTCCAGAACGACATCCTCCAGGAGTCCTTCATCAACACTATGGCTGCTTGGGTGAACATGTTGCTTCTGTCTTCGTCTGGTCCGATCAAGACACCCGTTGGTGCCTGCGCCACGGCTGTTGAGTCCATCGACATTGGTTACGAGACCATCATGGAGGGCAAGGCGCGCGTCTGCCTGGTTGGCGGCTTCGATGACTTCGGCGAGGAGGGCTCTTATGAATTTGCCAACATGAAGGCGACCAGCAATGCTGTGGATGAATTTGCTCACGGCCGGACGCCAAAGGAGATGTCCAGACCCACGACGACGACCAGGAACGGCTTCATGGAGTCGCAGGGCTCTGGTGTCCAGGTCATCATGACCGCCAAGCTTGCCCTGGACATGGGCGTCCCGATCCACGGTATCCTCGCGCTCACCGCCACTGCTTCGGACAAGATTGGCCGCTCTGTGCCCGCCCCAGGCCAGGGTGTGCTCACGGTGGCTCGCGAGCACGCTGGAAAGCTTCCTTCGCCTCTGCTCGACATTAAGTACAGACGGCGGCAGCTTGAGCGCCGCACCAGGCAGATTGAGGACGACAAGCAGGCCGAGCTTGAGTACCTCGCGGTCGAGACGGCTGCGCTCAAGGCCGACGGGCAGTCAGCGGCGGAGATCAAGGAGTTCGTCGAGCACCGAACCCGGCACATCGAGAGCGAGGCCGCGCGGCAGATCAAGGAGGCGCAGCGCAGCTTTGGCAACAACTTCTGGAGAATAACCGGAGATATCGCACCTCTGCGCGGTGCTCTCGCCACTTGGGGTCTCACCATTGACGATCTCGGCGTGGCGTCGTTCCACGGAACGTCGACCAAGGCCAACGACAAGAACGAGTCGTCAGTTATCTGCCAGCAGCTTGAGCACCTCGGCCGCAGAAGGGCAACGCGGTGCTGGGCATCTTCCAGAAATATCTCACTGGTCACCCCAAGGGTGCTGCTGGTGCCTGGATGATGAACGGATGCTTGCAGGTGCTCAACAGCGGCCTCGTCCCCGGCAACCGCAACGCGGACAACGTCGACGAGGTGATGGAGAAGTTTGATTACATCGTGTACCCGAGCCGCAGCCTCCAGACGGACGGCATCAAGGCGTTCTCGGTCACGTCGTTCGGTTTCGGCCAGAAGGGAGCGCAGGCAATTGGCATCCACCCCAAGTACCTCTATGCCACGCTCGATGAGCAGACGTTCAAGCAGTACAAGACCAAGGTTGAGGCCCGGCAGAAGAAGGCGTACCGCTACTTCCACCACGGCCTGATCAACAACAACCTGTTCCAGGCCAAGGATAAGGCGCCGTACACGGACAAGCAGCTGAGCTCGGTGCTGCTGAACCCCGACGCGCGGGTTACGGCGGACAAGAAGACGGGCATGCTCAGCTACCCGGCCGACTTCATGAAACGCTCGGACCAGCTGCACAAGTCCATGGCGTCCCCTGCGACGCTCGAGTCGGTGCTCAGCCGCGAGGCGGGCCGGCTCGAGAACAGGAACACGCGGGTTGGGTTCGACGTGGAGGACATCTTGGCTGTGAACGCGGAGAACGAGACGTTCCTGGAACGCAACTTCACAGAGGCCGAGAGGGCGTACTGCCAGGCGGCGAGCACCGGCCGGCCGGCGCAGAAGGCGTTTGCTGGGCGGTGGAGCGCCAAGGAGGCGGTGTTCAAGGCGCTAGGCGTTGCCAGCCAGGGTGCCGGCGCGGCGATGAAGGACATTGAGATCCTGAATGATGGGAACGGGGCGCCGACGGTCAAGGTAAGTTCATTTTTCTATCAACAACGGTGAATCGCTTGAGCAGTGACTGACTTGATGCAGCTCTCCGGTGCCGCTCTCGAAGCTGCGAAAAAGGCGGGCGTCACGAATGTCAGCGTGTCGATCTCGTACACGGACAGCCAGGCTGCGGCTATTGCGACGGCGCAGCTGTGATGATAATTTTGTGATGTTTCTGGACGTTAGCGGTTAGACAAGCGGGGCCAATTATGTTTTGTAATGCTGTTAATGTTCCAAGTTTACTATAGATGGCCTAGATCATGCGAGCTGCAGGGCGCAATTGAGCAGCTGGAAGTATCTTAGAGGGGCTTGTTTTGGTTCGCTGATTTTCCGGTTTTCAGTTCATGTCAGCTCATGCCATGTCAAGTTGATGCCTCCCCTAATCATGCACACGGGATGCGAAGCTGCCGCTCGCCATGTCATGTCGCCAGCATAGTAGCCCAACCGAACCGTCGGTACTGCGTGACGTCTCGCCAAGTGGGTATTTTCATTTCGCAGCTCCTTGTGCTGTACTAGCGTGGAATCTCTAAATCCCACTCACAGATCCGCGGATGGAACAATGGGGATGCCTGTCTCAACGGCGTGCACCGGATGCCGGCGCTGGCCGAGGAATGGATGATGGGAGGATTCCGCTGCCAAGACGGGATCCGCCCGGTTCGGTCATTGCAGGAACACGATACGGCGGCAGCAGCACTGCGGGGCCGGTGATAAACAGGTCTCTGGGGTTTTGATAACTTGATAAGGAAGGGGAGGGGTCAGATGTTGCGTTGCGTGCAGCTGTGGGCAGGTGAACTGTGGGGTATTTAAGGGGCGGATGCCTCGGGTCTGGGGTATGAGGAATGTTGGACTTGTGGGGATTTGGACTCTTCTTCGGAGTCTTTTCTGCTTACTACTTACCTTGCTTAATATATCCTTCATGCTCGGTGCTTGAGCTGTATGGTAGAATTTGGCTGGCTTCGGGCCGAGTTGTGAAAGGAATCGAGATTCGAGGGTTGGGATCGAAACAGCATTGAAGACGGACGGTAAGCGAGCGGGCTTGGCGAAACTCTAGCTCTGCTGCAAACTCCAACTCCAGCTTCGAGTGCTGCGGAGTTGAACTTGACTGGGAATGGGGCTGACGTGACGCAGACGCGGCTTCTCTAGCGGCGCGTTGTTACAAGTGGTCTGATCCAGAACTCAACGACGGCCGGAGCAGCGGGTTGTTTGCTGCTCTGTGGACTTGTGGCCATCGAGTGGTTGGCGGAGGAGAGTAGACGCCGCGCGTTCATCTGAACTTGAGCCTGCCGTTGGCGGCTGCGAAAGTTAAAAGGGGCCAAATTCCTCGGCAGAGTGCCGATAATCCAACAGCCGCGCTTGCCTCATTCGGCAGCAGTTGGGGACCACCTTACCACACTCGCCACCAAGCCAGCAGCAACCGCCAACATGCAGATCAGAAACAAGCTGTTCCTTGGCTCCTTCGTCCACAGCAGAACTCTGGACCAGCTTGAGTACCTGCATAACGCCGCGGTCTGCGTCGACCGGTCCGGCACCATCGTTGCTGTTGAGCGGGAGTGTGACGAGGGCAGGGCGAGGGGACAGTGTTTCCGCGGCTGGGGTGGCAGGATGAGGACGTGGAGGTTGTGAGGGCCGGGGAAGGCCAGTTTTTCTTCCCGGGGTTCATTGGTAAGTTCATAAGACCAGGAACCAAAAACAGACACTGACAATCCCAAGACACCCACCTCCACGCATCGCAATACCCCAATATTGGCATCTTCGGCAGCTCTACCCTCCTTGACTGGCTCAACACTTACACCTTCCCACTCGAAGCCTCCCTCTCCGACCCCGCCAAAGCCCGCCAGGTCTACACGCGCGTGATCCGCAAGACCCTCTCCCACGGCACCACCTGCGCCGCCTACTACGCCACCATCGACGTGGCCTCGACCAACCTCCTCGCCGACCTCTGCCTCTCCTTCGGCCAGCGCGCCCTCGTCGGCCGCGTCTGCATGGACCAGCTTCTCCCACCTACTACCAGGACGCCTCCCCAGAAGCCTCCCTCGCCGCCGCGCGGCAATCCATCGCGCACATCCTCCGCGCCGACCCAACCTCATCGCTCATCCGTCCCGTCATCACCCCGCGCTTCGCGCCCGCCTGCCCCTCCCGCTCATGCGCCAGCTCGGCGCGCTAGCGGCTGAGACCTCTCTGCCCATCCAGAGCACATATCGGAGAAACCGCGCCGAGGTCGCCCTCGTGCATGTCGCTGTTCCCGCCCTCCGCCACGGGCGCGGCCGACGCCTCCTACGCGGCCGTCTACGACGCCGCCGGCCTCTTAACCCCGCGCACCATCCTCGCGCACGCCGTGCACCTGACCGAGCCCGAAGCGGCGCTGGTCGCCCGCCGGCGCGCGAAAGTCAGCCACTGCCCCTGCAGCAACAGCGCGCTGGCCTCGGGCGCGGCGCGCGTCAGGCGGCTGCTGGACAGGGGCATCGTGTGCGGCCTTGGCACGGACATGAGCGGCGGGTATAGCGCGAGCGTGCTGGAGGCCGCGAGGCAGGCGGTACTTGTCAGCAGGCATGTCGTGTTTGGGGAACAAGGCGGGAGGAGAGGGAGAAGTTGAGTGTGGAAGAGGTGTTGTATTTGGCTACCAAGGGAGGGGCGGAGGTGGTGGGGCTGGAGAGGAAGGTGGGAGGGTTTGAGGTTGGGATGGAGTGGGATGCGCAGCTGGTTGGGTTGGGGGTTGTGGGGGGGCAAGGGGAGGTGGTGGAGGAGGATGAAGGGGGGAATGTGGATGTTTTCGGGTGGGAGAGCTGGCCGGAGAGGGTGGCCAAGTGGGTGTTCAACGGTGATGATCGGAATACGAAGAGGGTGTGGGTGAAGGGAAGGTTGGTACATGAGAGGAAGTAGCATGGGGGAGGACAGGGTTTGGGGGTTAGAATCATAGAGGCATAGACGGGTGCTTCTGATGCAAGGAGACACGAGCAGTTTCAATTTGGTTTAGTAAATGCATTTTCAAGATGGTATCAAGCTTACAGGTAACTAGTCCAAGTGGTTTCATGTTACCAACGCGAAGATCAACACCAGAGTCGTCCTTAGAGTATCTTTGTGCCTCATCATCCTAGACTTCCATCAAGGCTGAAAATTATCTGTTTGCCAGTAGATGGGTGGCAGTACGACATTGTCTCTCAATTTTGAAAAATGCGCTGAGGTCGCCCAGTATCACATTAGTTGGCTTACGAAGGGGACGGTGCGTACGAGTTAATTTGAATCTTTTTACGAAAATTCAAAACCCCCCTCTTGATACAATCCTGAGAGTTTTGTTTTCGATTGTTCATCTGATGAAAAGCTAGCATCATATGGCCTAAATTCATCACGATATTGTTGCGCGACAGCCGACGAGGGCATCGCGTTGTGTTTACTTACTCCTCATTTTCACACAGTGGTACCCAATCATCGGTCTCCATCTACCTAGTCGCCCTCCGGAAAGAGGTGAGGAACGCTTTTCTACACCGGAGTATGTGAGTGAGAGAGAGTGAGAGAGAGAAAAGAGAAAGAGAAAGAGAGAGAGAGAGAGAGAGAGAGAGAGACATTGATACCAAGTTTCAGATTTGATCTCTCAGTTCGGCCCCTGTTCGTCACGGTGTAGCTTCACTCGATACTTGGTTCATTGAGAATCAAGTACTAAGAATCCCTAAATAGTACGAGTTGGCGCCCAGTCAGTTTATTGATACAAAGGGGAAGAGGTGGATATACCAGGAGTGTCATGTTGTAGGCCGAAGAGGGTGTCGGTGTACAGCGCTACAGCATGTCTCGCGCAGCGTTAAATTGAAGGGACATCAAAGCAACCTATTTATGCTCCGCCGATGCTGAACGAACAGCCAGGCGAGCACCGAGAAGACAAGTTGAGTGTGAAACAGGATCTATGCTTGACCAATGCTGAGGTTCGGATTGGTGGCTGCGGCCCCCAGGTGGTCGGTCCCAAAGGACTGGTTTGGAAAGGCCCAAGAATCCCGACTTCCCCTGCAGCACTCGGTGTAGTCTTTGTTTTTGTTGGCTGAGCTGGATCTGGAAATCCGGAAGAACCTGTGCATCAGATCGGACGGCGCCTATCCTTTGCAGCTGATTCGCATGAGTTGACGTCGGCCACATGCGTCGGTTGCCGCCAACACATCAGCCGCAAAGCGGGCGCAGCATGCCCTTCGTCTGGTGTATCGATCGATCCTGGCCCGAGCCATGCCGAGCAGCGTTTTCAAGCCTCGTCCAACTGGCGAGTGCCGGTGTGTTCCGGCGCTCCGTTTTCGGCATCGGCCTGGCTGTGTTCGCCCGAAATTTTCTTATTTTCACCTGAGACGTTGCGGCATGGCGACCAGGACCTGCGTCAAGCAGGGCGAGATCGGCGCATAATACGGTCCAATTGCCGTCCAGGCGCCAAACGAACATTCCTTCCAGTGACTCCTCCTGCCACTGTGCGGCCGTCGAGCTTCCAAACTTCAGAGCTCAGAGCCAAATTCAAACATCACCTGCCCTGATCCGGCGAGCCAAAAAAACAATTACGGCACTTCAGGGCGGGGCCTTCGCCGGCGCGTCTTGGCTCTGCTGCAGAAAAGCATCAGCCACGATCTTCCGAAGCGGGCATGGATCCTGCTCCCTGGCTGCTTGCCGCTGCTTTGGTTGAACCAATGAGGTATGCTCAAAAACGCCAATCAGGCAGTGCTCGCCAACGCTTGCCAATCCCAGCGTGGCACACTTTTTTGGGGTTTCATCAGAGAGGAGCTCGAGCGGGTCCGGCTCTGGTTCTCACCTTTCTCAACACAAGCGCGTTTAGGCAAACATCGGGTCGCGTTGGTGGCTCTTTTCTGTCAGCCCCATCCACCCATCGGCCCTGGCTGACGCACATGGCATGGGCCGCAAGTGCAACCTCCCCACCGTTTGACCTCTTCACCTTTCAGCTTGGGGCCTTGGCGCCTGCTTGGAATTGTTTCCCTCTCACGAGGACTGCGGAGCTCGAGAGCCCTGCGACTGTGACTAACTAACGGCTTGCTGGCCCCTAGTCCCGTCTTGTCCCTAGGGCCCTGATAGCAAGCCATGCAAGCAGGGGAGGCCGCCGTGGCGTCCTGTTGGGTGTCGAGTGCGAAATGACCGGGTGCATGTGCGACGGGACGTGAATAAAGATGCGTGGTCCCCTCGCGCTGAGCTGAGCTGGGCGTGCTTCCTGTGTGCTCTGTGAGTTTTCCGTGTCGCCAACATCGCCAAAATCGAGCGGTCTGAGAGTCGCCATCACCATCACTGCTGCTTCCGCCCAATTCCGGACTTACTCAACAACTTCGACCTCATCCGAACTCTCCAGTACATCACTATCAGTATGGGCGTCCAAGGACTTACCGCCGTCGGCGTGCCACCGCAGCCGCTCTGGCTACTCTACATCAAGGGCGCTATCCTGCTCTTCTCCCTAATCGTCCTCGCCCTCGCCGCCTGGGCTCTCTCCATTTACGACGGCTGGCTCTATGGCAGTGGCGGCGCGCCTGGGATGGACATCTTTATCGTACGTCCATACCTTACCAATCATCACCTCATTTGGACAGCCATTAACCGGCCAGCAGGCCATCCTGAGCTTCATCGTCTACGGCGGCGCCGCTGCCCTCGAGATCTGGGCTCCGCAGTTCTTCTACCGCATTGGTGCTTTTGTCGCCTACATCCTCACACTCATTTTCTGGCTCTCTGCTTGGGCCTGGTCCGCGAGCTGGGCCTCCGCGTTCAACGGCACTTACTACGGCTATAAGGTCCAGACCAAGATGGGCGGCGCCATGGGCGGCTGCGCAGGTATTGGTGCTCTTGCCTGGTAGGTCCCTCCCCCGTTTCGTCCCGACTCCGCGCTCGGACGGACCAACCCGCACCCATGCCGGCCCTTCGGACCGCCACCAAGCCCTGTCATGGGCTCGCCCATAAGCCACCAAAATGCCTCCCAAAATGACTGACCGCTGACATGATCGCTCCTCCCATAGGATCCTCGCAATCGTCCACTTCGTCTTCTTTACCCGCGCCTGCCTCGCCGACAACTCGAACCCCTCCGGCCAGGCTGAGCTCGGCCAGGTTAAGGCTGAGGTCCCTGCGCAGCAGCAGTACCAGCAACCCTACCCGGCTCAGCCCCAGCAGCCGTATCCCGTGCAGGGGCAGTATCAGCAGCCTTCCGACTCAATGAGCGGGTGATTGTTGACCGGGAGGGCGGTGTGTAGAGCCGCTGGTCATTTTAACGATGCGGTGTGGTCGGTCCGTGATGGGGTGAAGGGGTCTCTCGGATATTGATACCTACCGGCCTCGCTTGGAAGAGCAAGAGGTCTGGTTTAATTTTGGGCGTATTACACACGATGAATCATGAGCAGATTGCGAATGGGACTCGGGGCTGCGTTTGGTTTCTTTGCTTTCTGGTCTGCCGCGATGGGGGTCAGTTGACGACTCAACTGTGTCTCAGCACTCATACCCCAACCACGTCCTTGACGTTATGTGAGAACTTGCAATCGATACCCATGACGTATTGGAATACGATAATTGTACGACTATTATATTTTGGATTAAGGTGTCGTTGGCTTTGAGTTTGAGCTTCGATTTTGCGAGGCAGGGTGAAGGGGTCTGGAACGAAGGATCCGGGAAGAGCACGGCAGTTGATGCAAGCCGCCTCATGAAGTCTGTCCCACCTCAACTGATCTCAGCTTCTTGGTGTCAGGTCTGAGCCGTCCCTTGCCGAATGATCCCATTCATCCCTTGCACCTGTTTTTCCCTGCGACGTCTTAACTCAAAAAGTCACTGCCACAATCATCCTAGGTTTCCAATATCACTGCGGCAGCCAAACTACTTCATCCCCAAAACATCGACGCACCACTACCCCATATTAAATCCAACTCGGCACTCTCACCCTGCTTCCACGCCCGTAGTACCCAAGGCCACTTCTCGTTCGTCCCCTCTAGGCATCTGCTGGTAGAGAACACCTCAATCCCCAGAAACTCACAACCCCCGCACCAACCCCAATGACCCACCGTCCATGATTTCTCCTCACCCAACACCCCACCAAGTCCTTCATATCACTCCCATCCGCCCATCTCTTTGCCTCCTCGCTCGCACTATGCCGCGCCACGCCCGCCCTCACCAACCCCCCCCCCTTCGGGCATGCTGAACCCCTCGTCCCGCAGCAGCCCTGCAACCTTCCACTTGCACGCGCCGTTTATCCCAGGCTCCATATAACAGAACGTGATTGGCAGGATGGAAAAGGTCAGGGCGGCTGCGGTCAGATAGAAAGGAAGGATGGGTGGGGGGCGGCTTCTTGCGGGGAATGGGAGTGTGTACGCGAGGTAGAGGTTGGCAATGGAGCCGGTGTGGATGAGCGGCGGCACCCAGTATGGGCCTTGCTGGTAAATGCGGAGCCATTGGCGGGCAAGGAGCTTGGAGTTGGGGGTCGGGGAGAGCAAGGGGGATACGAGGACGGAGAAGGTGAGGGAGTATTGGAGGGTTATACCTGGTGGGACGGTTGTTAGGCTTGCCATGAGAGAGGGTCAACGGGGAAGGAAAAAGGGAAGAAAAGAGTGCAGAAAAGGAGGTGATAGATACCGGCGTAGAGGGTTGGCATGACGATTCCTGCCCACTGAGCGAGGGCTAGAAGAGATGGTAAAAGCATCGTGTTTTCTTGTTGTCAATGTAGATATCTAGAAGGATGGACGAGGATGAAATGGGGTCTTCGTAGGTCGGAAAGGAGCTGTAATTAAATAAGATAAGTCGTTCAAATGTTTGAGAAACTAAACTTGGGCTTGAGATCCCAGCTCATTCTGTTGCGACTCAACTTGCGCTTTGTTATTTCCATACGAGATAGTCAACTTCTTCAGTAACCGTGAGAACTGGCACTACAATCTACTAGTTCCTTGATGATTTGTTGGTTGAAATGTGGTGTAACACACGTCATCAACTCATCATCCGATGACTGGCTGAAGGACGGGAACCGATTGTCCCAAACCGAGTAGTTAGGTACCGAAGCGTTGTGTCTTGTGGAAGTGCCAATACTTTTTTTAAAAAAAAAAATACCAGAAAGATAATGGAAGCGGCTTTGGAATAGTTCAAGTCCGGTCTCGCCCTCCCTCGTGATGCTGACTTCAATTGCATAAGTATCTACTGTCAAAACAAGAGAATCTCCTCAACTCCTCCAGCTTGACTGACCCAAAAAAGGAAGACAGGAAAAAGTAAAGGAAAAAGAAATAGAGAGGAGAAAGACAAAAAGACAGAAATAAGAGAAGGAAGAAGCAAAAAGAGTGGAATTGCGGATTTGCAGGACTTAGGTGGCCAGTGCGCCATACTGGCGAAAGCGCACTTCGGACCTAATACCTATATACTGGAATTCGGGAGTACGAACGTTTGCGCGTCACTGTATGTTGCGGATGCAAAAAGAGGGTGGTGTTGGTGCGGGACGGTAGGTCATTGTCTGGCGGTTAAAGGGTTTAGCGTTAGGGTTAAGGCGTGAGCTTAGCCAGGCCCAAAAACAGACGCGGCCCTTTGCGCGTGTTAATTGCGACGCGCTCTGGCAGCCCACTTTCTTCCCAGCGCGTCTCCTCGAACAACATCCTGGTTCTCTACACCAACACCAAGAGCCAATCCCCACAACTCATTGTATCTCGTGTCATGGGTTGCCTCTAATCGAATTCGAGCGAACTAACTGCACCCGACCAACCTCACAATGCTCCACCGTCGTCCCCGATCATGTACCCAGCGAGCTCGTCGCCGGTTCCTAGCAAACCCCCGAGATTCCGACGTGCCGAAGCCGTCCAAGCGGCGCGTTCTTGGTGGCTTCATTGCCGACGATGACTCCGACGAAGATGAGATTGTAGAGCAGCCCTCGCCGAAGCGGCGCATGCTGCAACAGGAGACGCAAGATGCCCGGATAGACATCGCGATAGACGGAGGTGCCAGAGAGAGTTTGGTCGAGAGCAGCCCAGCTGCGCAGAAGATTACGACTCCTCCCGACAGCCAGCGCACGAGGAATCCGAGGAAGAAGCAGAACGCTACGAACGTCTCTTCGGCAATCAGGGTCCACCAATACGGTCTGTCTTCACAAGCAACAACGACCTCAGCCCAGCGCCCTATCACCTCTCCACATGCTCCGGCACCACCATTCCCGTCCGAGAGCGCAAGCCCTCCGCAACGATCTCCTACGTGGCCATGGTTGCAGCGCGCTCCAAGACAAAGAAGGCCGTGCGCACAAGAGCTACTACGGCATCGCGATCCACGAACTCATTGAGGACGCGAACAAGCAGATTGCCGAGACCCGCAAGAAGCAGCCCCAGCCTGCCACAGCACCCATCACTCCGCCCGCCCAATCCCGACAAACCCTTGCGCTCCGTCGAGAACCAGCACACCAACCTTAAGCCCTCCAAAAAGCGCACGATGCTATGGACAGAAAAATACCGCGCCCGCACGTTTATGGATTAGTCGGCGACGACCTGACGAATCGCCAGGTGCTACGCTGGCTGAAGCGGTGGGATTCGATCGTGTTCCCGCATGCTGCAGCCACCAAGAGCAAGTCTACATTCCGGAGAAACAACCAACAGGGACAGCAGCCAGAGGAGGAGAAACCGCACCGCAAGATCCTGATGTTGCACGGCCCGCCGGGTCTGGGGAAGACGACATTGGCCCACGTGTGTGCCCGCCAAGCGGGGTATGAGGTCATGGAGATCAACGCCAGTGATGAGAGGAGCAAGGACGTAGTGAAGGGGAGGATTAGGACCAGCTTGGGGACGGAGAGCGTCAAGACGGTGGAGAATAAACGGGCGGAGCCGGGGAGGCAGCAGAAGGTTGCTCGGCCGGTGTGTGTGGTTGTGGACGAGGTGGATGGTGTCGTGGGCGGGTCGGGAGGGTCGGGTGAGGGTGGGTTTGTCAAGGCGTTTGATAGACCTTGTGCTCTTGGATCAAAAGAACAGTTCAGCAGGTGCGGCGGCCTCGGGACAAGGCAGGAGAAAGAAGAAGGGCGATGACTTCAAGCAGATGAGACCGCTGATTCTCATCTGCAACGACGTCTACACCCCTCGCTGCGGCCACTGCGGCAATCTGGTCTCGCCGAGGTTATCCATGTTGGGAAGCCCACCGTGGAAGCGGTCGTCACCCGCCTGAAAACCATCTTCGAAAAGGAAGGCATTCCCTGCGAGAAAGATGCCGCCCGCAAACTCTGCGAAGCAGCCTGGGGCATGACAAGTGGCATCGACGCCAAGCGCGGCGCAGAAAGCAACGTCGAAGGCGACCTCCGCGGCGTCATGGTCGTCGGCGAATGGGTCGCCGGCCGGCTGCGCGCCACCTCCCCATCACCCACCCCTTGCCTCACCCGCCAATGGCTCGATCGGCACATAATCCACGACCTCACACCCACGGCGGCGGCGGCGCGCGCGGTCTGGGCCGAGGCGGCGTCCAAAGAGATCGTCACGGTATCTTCCAAGAAGGCGCGGGTTTCCCGAAGCAATCCCTTCCCGCCCAACAAACAATCCAAAACCCCCTCCACGAACAGCCCCTCGCCCAGCTCGGCTTCGTCGAGCAGCAAAAGAAATACGCCATGGCCCGCCTGCGCGAGATGATTGAAACGTCCGGCGAGACCGACCGCATCATGACCGAAATCTTTCTCGAGTACCCCAACCGCGAGTTTAACGACGACTCGTTCCTCACCAAGCCCGACGCCGCCTACGAATGGCTGTACTTCTACGACACTTGCTCCTCACGCCTGTTTTCGAGCCAGGAGTGGGAGCTCGCCCCGTACGTGAGCCAGCCCATCCTGGCGTGCCACCATCTTTTTGCCTCGCCGAGGCGCTATCACTCGCAGCTGCAGTATGGTGGTGGTGGGGCGCAGGAGAGGAGGTGGGGGAACATTGGGGGACGGTGGAGAGGACGCGGCGCCGCTGCCGTTTTCGGGCCCGAGGGCGGACTATTCTGCGCATGAGGCCGAGAAGGTGAATCGCGCAGCGCTGCAGGGGATTCTTGCTGGTCTGCCACCGAGTTTGTCTAGGGCGTTTCGCAGTCGGAGGAGATTGCCACGGACTTTCTGCCGTATCTGGTGCGGTTGGTGTCGCCGGATGTGAAGCCTGTTGTGTGGGCGGGAGTAGTGACAAGGGGGGGCGGTAGCCTCGGTGAGGAGAGAGGGGAGAAGGCGATGGTGAGGCGCGCGGCAGCGGTGTTGGCCGAGGTGGGGATCGCGCTGCAGAAAGGGAAGATCGAGCAGGATGTTAATGCCGGGCCAACGTCGAGGACCCAGTGGGTTTATCGGATGGAGCCGTATGCTCTTCCAGCCCTTTTCCTCTATACGATATCGTCTGCTAACACCTGCAACAGAGATCTGGATGCACTCGCGACATTTGAAACAGCCTCAGCTATATCCTCGCCTCTCAGGCACCCACCCGCTATGCCGTCCGCCAGGTCCTTGACCAGGAGCTCCAGAAAACCCTCGCCCAAAAGGAAACGGCAGCGCGACAAGCTCGCCTCAGATCAGGCGGTCCCATTGTCCCCATCGACAAATCGGTCGATGACAAGGAGAATCTCCCCGCCGTCAACAAGGCCGAGGAGAAAGCGACCGTCAAGAGATTTCTTTGGCAGAGTCATTGTCGAGGCCTCTTGCTGAGACGGACGGGAATGCTGCTGGGAAGAAGCGGCGAGAGAGGAGGAGAGTAAGGAAGGACCAAGGTGTGGGTTACATATCATGAAGGGATCAATAACGCTGTGAGGAAGCCGATTTCTTTGGAGGAGTTCTTGAGGGGTTTCTAGAGATGTCAAGGAAGGAGTAGGATTGTAGATATGGACTCTGGGTTCTATTGGGAGAGAAGGGGGTGGTCGATTTTGTTGACATCGGTAAGGGGTAGATTAAGGTCGAGCATGGTTACCGATGCGCGGGTCGTGGGTCTTGGTTCTCGAATGATCGGTGCCCAGTTCATGCTCGACAAAACTCTGATGAGCTGACGACGGTCTTTCGACAGCTGAGTTGCCAGGGCCGGACCCGCCCCCTCCCTCCCTCCCCGGGTTTTGGCCTGCTTCCCGGGCAATACCGGCTTGGCGCCGATGTCGATCCGGGGGCTGCCAGCGGATCCAGTCCCACCTTTGGCTCCGTCTGGTCGGAGAATTTACGATTGGTCAGCTGTATTTAACCCCGAGCTCTCGCTTCTGACTCCCATTCGTCCTGGACACTTCGAGGCAGAGGGATATCCAAGAATTTGTGATCGAAGAAAGACACCAACATCCATACGGCACTACGGCTCAAAGACTGATGTCCCGAGCATGACAGGTCCCAAAGCAAACTTGCTTTTCCTCCTTAGATGAATCAGACATTCCGTAACCTCCTGGCAAGTGCGCGCGTTGTAGCCAGGCTTGCCGCATATACCACAGCACCTGGCCCTCGTACGAGCCCCCCCTATACCACTACTATCCGGCTATATTTCTTGCCCTACACCCCCACCTATAGCCTTCTAATCTACTAACTCCTTCGCCTCTTGCACAGAAAGTGATCCTCCAAGCCGTACCCGTGTTTTCTTTAGCTCTACGGCGCTTGCTTAGTAGATTAGCTATAACCTACGTATGGGCTATATACTTGGAAACAACTAGCCAAGGAGCTTATACCTGTGTCCGCCCTACGTATACAGCTGGGGGGTATTTTGCAAAGCTATAGAACGTACCCTGAATACCCGTTTCAAGGTATACTCAGATCTGAACGGGTCGGCAAGTGGGAAACCCTAGAAGCGCAGTCTACAATACCCTACAACCGCACTAATAACCGACGTCATTTCTCCTGGAATGAAGAACAGAAGACGCAGGAGGGGCAGCGGCAGGAACCAGAAAACACCCTCACTTGAGTGGTTGACTGCGCAGCCCACAAGGCTGAATCAAATTTTGCATCAATGAGTGGCTGCCTGGTTTTGTTTCTATTCCCAGCCTCTCGAGTCTCGACCATACCTTGACCCCCCTTGACTCCCCAGCCTCCGGTTTCTGGGTTAACCAACCGGAAACCCACAACACACTTCCTGCTCCGTCTCCCCATCGTCATTCCACCCGCCTGCATCTCCAAGCACAAGACTCACCTTGGTGGGAAGTGGTGTTGAGCACAGTCTTTCGATTTTCGTCCGTCAATTTGACCCTCGGCATCGTCAACACGCACAACGGCTGCGTCGACGACACTTCCGTTTCGCTTGGTGGCTACCGTCAAATCCAGCCCATAAGATTGGACGTAGCGAATGGTTGTAGCCCTGCTATATGTTTAAAGAAGAGCAAGTGTCACAGCAATAGAACAGAATAAAAGTACATACATGGCCAGACGTCATTCAGCTGCTGTAATATGCTACTTGCGTACTAGGTTATGCTGATTCTTTGCTAGGCTCCGCCGTGCTTTGTGTCCCTGCCATGTTTCAGCTAAATCCGCGACCCAGGGTTGCTGACTCGGGCGCCTACCTGTCTGCCCAGCGTTTGCCGCCTCGAGTTTTCTCCTAAGAGCTTTATACTCAGACCAATACTCTTTGAACTCGTTCATCTCCTGGCCTCCCCTCGGCGGACTGATCGCAGAAAGCAATGCGCTGAGATTAGCCATTCTCAGTTTAATTTCTTTGACTTTTTGCGAGGGCATCGGAGGCCGATTCTCCGCGGTAGGCATGGCGATGAATTGAAAGTTGGGACGCGCAAGATTCTCAATGTATATGGCCAGGTTCTTCAGGTTGCTAGATTGTGAAAAGAAACGATCTTTTACTGTGCGATGTGAGCGTAGTTCACCGACACACAGTCTGGGCAAGTGGATCAGGGAAGGCCCATCTGCGGGGTTGCTTGGTGACGGGAATTTGACCAGTGCGTCACGCGAACCAAGCACGAGCCGCTGGCTGCGTTTGTTGGCTGTTGCATGTTAACAGGATTTTGTCTGTTTGAGGAGCGTGCCTTATAGAGGGCTTCGGAGCCAACTTGAGCCGTGACTTGCTGATGTTTTTTCCTCTCCCAATTCATAGCATCGATATTGCTAGACTGCTGTGACCAGCAGTAGAGTGTGGTGTGTATGTGGATCTGAGGTGCTGCGCATCAATTCAATATATCAGGAGGATCCTCTTGATTAGGGGAATGCAATAGTATTTATTTTAAATAGGTAGAATATAGAGTAGCGGCAATGCAACTGAAAATATACCCTAAAGGCAGCTTCTGTAACTGTGACGAACGGTCGAATCCCTTGTCTAAAAGGGACTCCTGAAGGTGTTGACTGGGTCGGGATGATCGTTCGGGAGAGCTAAAGGGTCTCCAACAAGGTGCACAATCGATGCAACTGTCTCAATAGTACCAGTGTGTCAAGACTGTGGTCGCTTACTGAGGAAGCTACTGTGGTGCACGTAGGCTTAGAGATCGTAGAGTATATACACGCTTCCTTCAGCTGGCTCGCCCTGCGTAGCCAGCTATCCTGGGCTACCCTGCGGCTGTGTGCATCTTAGCCTTCCCCTGACTGGTTATCCTTGCTTCCTGCACGCCCCACCGGGCCTCATTATATGGTTGGTTCGTGACAGTAACGGTCTCAGTAGTATATTGCACCTATCCGATGACGACTCTACGAGTACGACTAATCTTAGGGAAGAGTAAGAAGAGAGGAAGGAAGAGGAGAAAGAAAAGAGTAGAGAAGAGAGCGGAATGATTGACGTGGCCTTTTCTTAACCAGTGAGGGACAACAGCCTAGGACGAGGGTAGTGCAATGGTGATGACTGCCTAGAAGGTTGATGACGTTCAGGGGTAAGGGGTCCACGGTGAGGGTTGCGGTTGGCTACGCGGAGCCTAGGTCACTCAAGGAAAAGAAGGAAAAGAAGGAAAAGAAGGAAAAGAAGGAAAAGGAGAGAAAAGGGGCAAAATAGTATACAGGCGATGTGTCTTCCGTTTGACCAGAAGGGCGTGATAAACGAAAAGGGGAGTGCGTGGTGGAGTCGTTTGCCAGGTGCTTCATGCCGTCATCAGGGGCAATAAGTTTGGCCAAGGGTTACCGAGGCCATTGCAAGGCTCAGCCCGTTACACTAGCAATGCTCTGCACTAGCTGGCATACCTCCGCGTGACTAGATGGACGAGTTGTGCTGAACATTTGTTATTGTTTGTCACGTAGATATAAAGCGGATAAAGAAGCTGATTAATTGGGATTGTAGCTTGCTACCGAATGAAGGAGAATATACGAATGTGCTTTGGGAAATGGTGCAAGAAATGATACCTTTTCATATCTCCGGAGTTCTCCAAGGGTGACACTCAGCCTCGGAGGACTCCCTGGCTATGCCACAGTTGTGCTTGGCGACGCGGCCGCTGCTCAAACGCAGAACGTTACGGCAGCCATGCTGAACCACCCGTCGGGTCAAGTTGGGTATGTACGCGGGAACATCTCCGCTCTTTCCTCATCGCTGATGCAAGATCATAATATGTAGCCAATGCCAGGTTGACAACGTCTCAGTATCCGATGTTCATTTACATTGGAGCATGGCAAAAGAGGGGGATTGAAAACCACATTTTCGAGCGGTGTAGCGTCGGTATGTTGTCTCCCGGTCGCCGTGTGCTCCCGGGAGGGTGTAATATGGTTTTCTTGCTCCGTATCTACAAGGGGAACATGCATTGCTCGTGGAGAAGGTCTCCGTAGCTCTTGAGTCGTTCGACCTCGACCAAAACCCGTACCTGATCCTCGCCATCGGTCTACTCGGCCAACAGCGTCCCAACTGGTATGAGCGACGGCGGCGGCAGCTGCAGTTCCCTGAGCTCCGAAATATTGGAGGGACTGAACCGTCGCTTGCTGTCCCAGATCGCACTCAGCAGGGCAACTGCGTCTGGCTCACGATCGTCCATGGACAGCGTCCAGACTGGACCTCTCACCAGAGGGATCAGAGCAGCTCCAACTGACAGCGCTGAAATAGCGGCTATTCCTGTTCAAGCAGTGTCGCTTGGACGTGGTCTTCTTTCATAGTATCGAGGCGGATAGGAAACTCCAACTTCCAGTAAACCTCGTCGACATCACGCCTCTCTACCATACCACACTTGCGTCCAAGTATTGCAGCGACTAGTTGGCGGTTATGCTCCTTGTAGAGATTGTACAGAAGCTTGCGTGCTTGTATCACGGAAAAGAGCGAGCAAAAGTCAGGAAGGTACTGGAGGATGCTCACGAAGACTTCGACAGGACACTCGTTATAGGACGGGGGACTGACGATCGAGGAGCGCATCGAGGGTTTGGTCTTCTAACTCGTAAAATGCCGGCCGGCCTGGAGTCGTCGTCGCTTAAATCGCAGATCAATTCTGGTAGCAAATTGACGAGTATCGAGCGAGTGTCGAAGGACAGATGGAGAGGGAGGCAAGGATGGTTTCATTTATCTCCCATGGAATGCACCACGTCCACGGCCGCCCCGCTCTCCATAAGCATGGGTGTTCAGCCGCACTCCCTGGCTCCATCTGCCCTGCCCAGCCCATGGGTTGCCTGTGGTTGCCTGGATCTGTGGAGCAGCCGGCTTCGCTTTCTGGATCGGACTCCGGATTTCCCACCACAACATACAAAATATCAAGTTAGATACGTTGCTACTAATCACTCGTGTCCATTTCTACCCCTGGTTGGGCATGTGACCCCAGGGACTCGACGGCAACTCAGCCGGATAACGGAGATCCTCCAGCTCGGGACGCACATAATACAATGCGTCTTTCGTCGGCAGCTCGCTGTTGGAGTGGCCGCAGTCAGCCTCAACCCGGTTGTTTGTGCCCGGTGATGATAGACTTGGAACCATCGCGGCCGCCTGTCTCGGTTTCCTGACGCGGGTCCACCACAGGCAGCCCACGATGGCCGCAAGCAGGATGGCTCCGATTGCTGCACCCACGCTGATACCCACTATTGCTCCTGTCGACAAGCCGCCCTGCGCGCTCGCGCTCGGGGACGTCGTCGGCAGGCCGGAGCTTGACGTGGACGCCCTTGATGCGGATTCGAGATCCGACGACCGGTGATTGATCTGGAACATGGGTGCCCACAGCGTGAATTCGGGCCTCTCTGTGCTAGTGGCGATCGAAACGGCCCCGTTGTTGGTCGTTGTCGCCGCGATGGTCATGGCAACAGGTAAGGTTGCTTGAGTAACGCCGACGATGTTGGTTCCGGAACACACGCCCGTGGGAACGACGGTGGCGTCATTCGTGGGAACAATTGCGTAGCAAGTGTTGCCGTCGTTGTTCCCGCACCGGAAGCCTCTGAGATGGGTGAAATGGGTCAGTCAGCGCTTCCAGTTGAGTATCAGCACATGCAGTCGACTGGATATATACGCACTCGGGGCAGCACCCTATCGCCGTCTCGCCGGGAAACAGAACAAACTGAATCGACCAGTCTGGCCGCGCGCCGTACTCGGCGGTGCACGCGGCCGTGTAGCCCGTTGGGCAAGCCACGCCGGCGAGTAGAATCCCCATCCTAGGTAGGGGTATATCGGCGACCCGGCTTGAGGAGTCGCAGGCGGCCAACAGCCCGTGTAGTCCTGGGCTGAGCCCGTGACGCAATGTTGGGCTTGGTAGCCGTCGAGGCACGTTGCGCAGTTGACATGACGGACGGTGATGCAGCCGGCAACGAAGGCCGGCCAGATCTTCAAAAGCTGTTATGCTCCTAGATGCAGGTTGGCTGAAAACTTCTCAACGGCGGACCTGTGCTGATAGTTTACAGACGAGGTACCCTATCATTACCATCGTTATCATGGTCGTCGGCCTCTTGAACTGGTGTTCATCCGGTTCATGTATCAGTTGGAGAATAAGAAGCGTGCCCGGGAGATCGTAAACCGGTGCTCCGTCCCAGTTTGCGGTCGAGGCAGTGTCGGAGGAGCGACGAGGAGATCAGAGACGCACCTTCATATACGCTCTCTAGGCCAAACATAGCGCTTGCTTGCGCCCACTGGCGGTCCACCAATCTCAAGGCTTGTCTCCTGTAAGATTGCCAACAAGCAAATACTTAATTAATAAGCGAACTGAGCAACGAAGGTATCCCAAAACGATCCAGTATGCTTTCCATTCAGGAAGCGAAACGAACATAACACAACCCAAAAAACCCCTCTATCACCAACACCAATGTCTATCACCTCCGCGCCCTGCGCTTCCATCCCTAACCACTCCATTCCGACCCTCTCCTTTCCAGATTCCGGATCGTGCTCGCCACAGCAGTCTCAACATCAACATGGAAATACGGCCTATTAACCCCGTAAAGCGGTACCAGCCGGGCGCCAGCACCCCCACGCCCACTACTCGAAGACGCAACGGGCGTGACCTCGGCCTCTCCCGCCTCAACATCCACCTCCCTGTCCTTGCTCCGCGCCTCACTCTTCCCACCGCCCACATTACCACCACTACCCGCTTCAGCAACAGCAATCAGCGGATCGGCCACACCCCCGCTCCCACTCCCGCCCTTCTCATCCCCTCCATCGGAAACGCCATCCAGAACCAACCCCCTCCTGTCCGCGCCAAACCCGCTCGCGACAAGCGCGCGCTTGGTCCAGGGGTTCGCCACTCCCGCGAAGTGCCACTCGACCCGGTCCGGGTCGGCGTAGCGGTCGAATTGGTTGCGCAGGTCTATGAGGGCCTGGGCAGCGGTGACGTCGAGGAAGTTGACAGCCGTGAAGTCGAGGATGACGGCGCGGAGGGTGGGGCGGGCGGCGATCTCGTCCGAGTTGGCGAGCTTGCCGCGGCGCGGGCCGGGGTCGTTCCAAGGGCGGTCCTGTACGCAAATATGTGTTAGTGAGTTTGCGGGGGAGTGGGGGATTGGGTGGGGAGGGGAGGACGTACGCCGATCTTGTCATACTTGTTCAGCTGCGTACGGCGGGTGTGGTTGAAGATGAAGATGGTGAGGTTGTCGAGATGGCGGGCCGAGTTGACGTAGTTGAGGCCCTCGCCGAAGCGGTAGATGAAGACGCCCGGGTAGGGGGACTGGATGTCAACCTCCGGATTGGAAAGGTCGCTGCGGTCGAGGGCGATGAAGGCCGCGTGGGACTTCTCGCTGCCGAGGCTGTCGCTGCTGAGGGAGGAACCGCTGCCGCGGACGTTGTTACGGGTCACGGCGTGTGTGTTGACCTTTCCGAGGAAGCGGCCGGGGCTCTTGGCGACGCGGAAGAGAAGGAGGGCGGCGGAGGCGGCTACGGTGACGTAGATGCCGTTTTCGATTGAGGTGAAGATGGAGACGAAGACACCGGCGAAGAAGATGACGAGCTCAAGTGGGGAGGTTTGCCAATACTGGTATACCTCCCGAGGAGGGGTGATGAGATCACCCACGGCATGGATGATGATGGCGCAGAGACCGCTGGACGGGATGTAGAAGAAGACGGACGTCAGCGCATATAGCGCCAGGAGCACAATGACGGCGGTGAAAATGCCGGCAAGAGGAGTCCTAACTCCAGCCTTGGCCTTGATAGCCGTCCGCGAGAAAGATCCAGTGGCTGGGTACCCGCCCAGGAAGGGGCCGAAGACGTTGGTAAAGCCAATAGCAACGAGTTCCTGTGATGGGTTGATGATGTAGTTGTTGATGCGCCCAAAGGATTTGGAAATGGCGATATGTTCAATCAGAAGAACCAAGATTGTCGTGGGAATATCCGGTCCAAGTGCCTGAAGGATTTCGACGTCCACCCGAGGAGCTCCGACGTGTTGGAAGCCTGTGGTGCAGTGATGTCAGCTTCATGTGTTTCTTAGCATTGCCAAAGATTGCTCACCGCTTGGGACGTTGCCGAGAATCTTAAACTTCGCCTCGGAAGCCTTTGAGACCTTTCTGTTGACCAGAAAGCTGACCAGAATGTAGAGAATGACGATGAAGGCCATGCGGAGTGTCGAGATGAAGAACCACATTTTGGCGCGGTTGGGGTTCCTTCTACCCATGAAGCCGCAGAACCAGCGGATGAAATAGAGACCGAACAAGGCAGTCAGACCCATCGCGGCATCCAGCTTTGTCCTTGGCAATCCTTTGAGCGTATTGATGATGACGAGGTAGGTTGCCTCGCGCGTGTTGACACCGGAGATGCCCAAGAGACCAGGGACCTGGCCAGCGGCAATGCTGATGGCCGAACCAGTCATGAAGGCGCCAATGGCAACCAAGGGGATGAACTCGACGATGAAGCCGGCTCTGATCAGACCTAGGAATAAGAGAACGACGCCGGAGATGAGTGCCAGGCTTCGAGCAATTACTTCGGCGCTGAGATCGGGGTTTGTCTTCTGGACGTTGATGATGATGTTGCCGACGATGGTCGACATGACCGCGACCGCCTGTCAAGGGTTAGAGAGAATCGTGCTGCGGGATGAGACACAAACATACACCAATGGTAATGTCTTTGGACGTTGCGAATGCCCAGTATAGCAGGAAACCAACAAAGGAGGTGTACAGGCCATATTCAGGGGGTAGGTTCGCGAGGAGGGCATACGCCATACCCTGAGGGACGACGACGAAGCCCACCGTGACACCTATCGCTGTCAGTTGTGCCTCAAACCTGAGCGCCAATTACCTCTGCACTTACCGGCGATGAAGTCGCCGAGCAGCCATGTCAGGTTGTAGTGGAAGATCCAGCCCAAGAAGGGAAACAGCTCTTTGAGGTACCTGACGACGCCCGGTACCGTGGAAAGAGCTCGAGGAGGACCTCCCGGACGGAAGGCTCCTCCTCAATGTAGGAGCCGTCATCGTAGTACGCGGAGTCGTCAAGCGTCTGGTTGGGATCGATCCCGAAGAATCTCTTGACACGGTCGGCGTTCTTGCTCGGAGCCATGGTCGTCTCCAGGCGTCCCTGTTCCTGTGGGTCGGGTTAAGCTCGAGATGCGACAGAAGCTATCGGTGACCCGCAGGCCGAGCTTATATGTGCGGGAAGGTGTTGGTTCACCTTCTCGATTGGGAGACCCCCAAATGCAGTGTCCAGGGCCTTGCCCTCAGCTGAAAGACACGAGCACGTTGTGTTAGCCACCACGGCAGCTTGGCAACCTTGAGAAGTAGCAGATCAAGGTGGCGAACCGGGTTCTGGGTGTGATAGTTCGGGCACGCGCTCGGCGGCGATTCCTTGACGACACGCGCCGCGGGATGGAAACCCACAATCGGCGATCTGCCCAGCCGCATGGGAGGTAATGACACATGGGAACGTGGGAAATCCTCGTCTGTTCTCCACGCCAACTGCTGCGAGCAAGCGGCGAGGACCGGGACTGGGGTAGGGATCAGACTGAGACGTCCAGTATGGGATGTGGCGCTGATCCTTGGTGTGTAACAGCTGATGGGGTCTGACCCGGGTAAACAATACCGAGACAGGCTGTTCCAGAACGAGTGTAATTTGCATGGTAGGTAAGGTAACTCATGCGGACGTCAAGTCGTGCCGCTGTGGGCCCTCACGAGAACGTCGCCTCTCCGGGACTTGGGCCGGATGCTGTTGGTTGCTGCGGAAGGGGGCCGGGACGGCATGCAGCCGCTTTTGATGCCAGAGCATAAGAATGGGGCACCTCTACCATCAAGACGCGAGATGGTGCAAACCTCCATAGTTGCTCGCCTCTGCCGTGAACTTTCGTCTTCAGCAGCCGTTGAATGCTTTGCCGGACATCGCCGAGGCAAGGGGCTCAGCAGGCGCCGAGAAACGCCTTGCGACCTCTGTGAAATGCGTGTTTTCCTTCCCCACGGACGACCAAGAATATCCCAGGAAGCTTGGAAAGCTTGTTCACCGCGCGGCGTTGGGCTGCGAATCAAACCCTGAGAGATCTGGGACACTGGGCAAGTTCCGGGCAAGGAATGGGAGCAGGCAGAAGAGAAAAGAGGGCATGGCGCCGACGCCACTGCCCGGTGAACCCCTCCATTGCCTCGAGACGCGCTTGCCTTGGCTGCAACAAGTGGAATGGAACAGCTGTGGTCGGGCAGGAGCCCACGACAAGCTGGGCCTCGATCTCATCCAGGTCATCCAGGTCGGGCAAGTGGGCCCCGGAGACCCCTCTTATCACTGTTTCTTGAGATCTGATTGGCTGTCGCGATCAATCACACCATTTTGGCTCGTTCTCGTCGAATTCACCTCCTTTGAAGCTTGGACCGTATTTCGTCCCTTGGCAGTTCATTGTTCTCAACGCGGTTCTCCCGCGGTGGCTTTCTCAAAGCTCGCTGCCTGAGCCCATCTTCATCTCCCAACCGATGCCTTCTTTGTCACAAGTTGCTTCCAGCGTGGGGGTTACCCTGCGGCATGCTTCTCCCCAGAACAGACAAAAGGGAGCTGCTGCCCACCATTTGGGCCATGACGACATTCCAGGGGTTGCTTTGCGCGATCAACCACAAACCGTCGACGGCCAACCATTCCCATCGCTCCCCATCACTCCGCAGAACGCACGCGACCAGCCCACGATGGTCCCAATTTCCCACTTCGGTCTCACCGATCTCCCTGTTCACAAGAGTCCCAGCAGCGTGGTTCGAAGCGTGGAAATTGAGACATCCCCTTCGCCTGGCTCAGCTGGGTTGGACAAGTTCACGTTCTCGAAAACAGAGAGAGCGTCGACGAGACCCGGCGGTTTGGTTCGATGGGCTCGTGGATGGTGGGAGTGCAGATCTCGCTGTGCGCGGGAGGATCGAGCTGACAGATAATGACTTGACCTCATTTGTTGCCGAACCTGAGATTGAAACACCATAGATGGACGCGGAAAAGACCGCGGAAACGTCACTCCAGCTTCGAGGAACGAGGCATATTTTGTTCCCTTTGCACCAATTCCGGGTCCATCCTCGTCCTTACTGCGCGCAGGCTCGAAATCTCTGGCGGGAGATATGATCAGAGCGGTGTTCCTGAGTCGCTCCTCAACGCTTCGCGGCTGGAACTGCTTTCGAGAAAGATGCCGCGATCCGACTGGCGAGCCCAATCTCCAACAACAGCATCAGCAACTCTTCGGTCATTTCCGAACAGGATCCAGCATATTCTGGCATCCCGTTCTGGAGAGTCGAGGAGCCTTGGAGTTGAAAGAGATTTGCCCTTGATGAGCTGCAGAGCTTCGTTTTGAGAAAAGCACAACCAGCTTTGGAACTCAACAAGCTGTCGATGAAACCGGCTTATTCTGGGTCTCGCTGCGAACCTCTTTCTGGCTGGGATATTGGCCTCGTGACCAGGCCTCCCTGTACTGGTGGCGCTATCACGCCTTCTTACGCAATGCAGGTCGACCATCGTCCCTATCTCCCTGTGAGGAAAGGGGCCTCAGTAGAGCGAGCCTATGAGGCGAGGCCACTTGCTGCGACTTACATTCTGTTTACGTGGCGATTGTCGCCCCCCCCAACTTCCCTCGCCCAGAGCTGCCTGTTGCTTGGTTTCTATTGTCTCACTCACTTCCTTTGCAGCGTTCTTCGCCACTTTTAGATGGGGGTAGTAGTCGGGACCAACATGGGCCGAGCCTGGTGCTTCGAACCGTCGATAGGTCTCTCGGTTGACTTATCATAGCCTCCCTGCCCTCGGCTGATGGTGTGCCTGACGGTGTCTTGCCAGGATGCATCAGCCGCAGGGAAGTTGACGATCGCAAGGATGCACCTTTCTTGCGTCAGCGATTAAGCACTGTAATCTCATCGAACCTATGCAACAACGGGATTGTTTGCATCGCAATCGGATACCGAGTGACATCTTCGATAAGCAGAGCCGAGATGCAAGCCGAATCCTCCAGCAACCTGGCCCACAGCCCAGATCTTGGGGCAGAGAGCTCGTTTCCGGAGAGACACTTCACGCCATATGCCGACGATAAGCCCCTGTTCTCGGGTATCGAACCCGGGCCTCACTCTGCCGCCGCAAACCGGCCATTGTTTGAGGCGAGCGCGCAGACTCTTCCTTCTCAAAGTTGGCCCAGCCAGGATCAGTCTTTTGTCCATCGTGGCTACGTAAGTTGGCCCAGTTCCGTCTCTGCAAGACGTGCTGAATCTGATGGCTGATCCTAAGAGAAGGTACCATTTCACGACCCTGAGCTCTCTAGCAATAAGCCGAGTACCGTGTCTTTTCCACAAACAACACCCTCGATCGCACCCGAGTGGCCGTTATTCCACGAGCGATGTCGAGGAGGAATTCTCTGGCAACCAGCACCGCCAGACTTCACCGTTGAAGACGAGTCGGATTCAAATCAAAGCCGCAATGAAAGCATTGAAGAAGCTTCCCTCCGACTCCCATCATGGCCTATTACAGAACCTCCAGGACGGCGAAGCAGTCACAAGATCCCCCAGCCGACCGGGACGTCAGTGTCCACAACAACGGTCCATCACGCAACCTCACACCCTACCAGACCCTATATCCCAGACTTCGATTACGGCACAGAATGGGTTGACTCTTCTAACACCGCGGCCGCCTTTTCCACACACCTGAACAACAATCACGCAGATCAGGGGCCACACATCGACGTCACGTTTCAGAACCGACCTTCGGCGGCGAAAGTTGACTCGAAACGGATTGCCCACAAGCTCTCGGAGAAGACACGGCGGAACAGACTGACCATCGCTATCCGGGAGATCCAGAAGCTGCTTCCCGCTGAAGCCGGCGGTGAAGAAACCTCCTCTCGGCAGAAGCTGACTTTGTCGTCAGACCCGGGGTGCCCAGCAGCAAACTCGACGTTGTTGAGATGGCAGTGGGTTTTATCAAGGACCTCAAAGAGAAGAACAAGGAAATGGCGAGGAGGTTACAGGAGACGGAGCGTAAGTTGGAGAGATGTCAATGTCAATGTCAATGTGGCGGGAAAATGTCAGCGATGGAGTCGGCCTCGGGTCCCTTAACGACGGACGATGGAAAGGGGTGAGAGAGATATCTGGCGACACCTGAAAGGGTACTCATACTGGAACATGGATAGGCATTCAATACATAATACTTTTGACTGGTTAATAAATTCGCGACAAAGACCATGATGTTACTCCCGCCGATTGGCAGCATCTCCCAGCTGGTCAATGACGCGAAGCTTAGTACTTCCCAATTTCCCCTGCCATCCTTACTGCCTCCCGACAACTACAATCAGGAAGATTCAACGTCTCCTCTGCATTCGCATTCTCCTGGCTTGCCATCCCCACGTCCTCACCGTACTCTCTCACCCTCGGCTGCAGCCTTCCCCGCGGCTGCTGTCAAGGTTTGTGTTCCAGCGCACACTAGGGATAATGACCCCCACGGGTGTCCACAATTAGGAATCCCGCCAAGAATTACAGACCGCCACCCCCGCACACAAGTCTGTCTCGGGCTGGCTTCCCGAAGTATACTGTGTAACGCACACACAAACGGGCTGGCAGGAATCCGACTGGTTCGGCTTGACTCCGGATCACTTTAGCGCGTGCGTTAGGGGCAGATTGCCGCTTTCTGATGTGTGTGGTGAAGGGAGATGAGATCGGGGCGGGCTTGGGATACGACGCTGTTTGTGTGACCTGGGGTGGCCACGAACGGACTTAGCTGGTTCAATGCTGGGAGACTGAATCTGGATTTTCACGACGGTCTGGATTCTTTTGCTCAGGTACTGTAATATTTTGGTTGTTAGAAGAAGGAGAGGAAGAAAGGAAGGAAATGCTGGTTGGGGACCTTTGCTCAGCAACGGAGTCTTTCCTTTCTCTGTTGCTCACAGTTTGGTTTCCCAGTAGCACCTTTAGAATACTTAACCTGCCGTAAATACTGAGACCGAACTACTCGAGGTCAAGTATCAACGCTCAATATAAACAATGTTGGAAATGCGGTTGTGCTAAATTCAGGCTTTTCGAGGGACGGTGTGTCCTTGATAATGTGACGTCAGGGGTAAGGGGAAAGGGGAATAACCAGGGTGGGGTTGGTGAGTTGGGGAAACGGAAGTGTTAAGTACATGACTAATGATCTGATGAGAGATGATCGAGGTGTCTCTCGAGGGCCCCATCCGCAGATCTTTATCTGCTCTTCTTCTTCTGTTCCTCAAGCAACCTTGGATGCCGCGTTAGTCGTTCTCGACAACGCTCTCGCGGCCTCCACGCATTGACTCTTCGTAAACCGACGTATCCGAGTCATAGCCACTTCCTCCAGTGCTTTCTCCCCAGGCCTCCCCATCACCATCCACATCCACATCCGTCTCATCCTCGTAATCTTCTTCAACGGAAATAATATTGCCGTTCTCGTCTCGCACACCTCGGCCCAAGAGGGAGGCAATCTCCTCAGCGGTGAGCGTCATCTTGGATGAATCGTGGTCCTTGATGCTTTTGGCAATCATTTCTAGCTTGGCGAGCTGGAGCTGGGCTAGACGTGTGTCGATCGTGTTTTTTACCATGATGCGGCCGAAGTATGTCTCCTCCGTCTGCCCCATGCGGTACACGCGGCCGAATGCTTGTTGCTCCATTGCGTAATTCCACCACAGGTCCAGGATAAGCACACGGTTGGCACAGGCGAGATTCAGCGCTTGCGCTGTGCATTGAATGGAAGCAACCTAAATCAGGGATTAGCGAACCCGACGATGTCTGTCACGGAGAGGAGGGAGTGCGAACGAGGACCCGAATATTCTTGTCAGCGAAGTCTTGGACCGCTTTGTACTTCTCGGTGCGAGACATGGTTCCAAAGTAGTAAAGGAAGTCGATGTCCTCATCTTGGAGCATTCTCCCGATGATGCGTCCAATCTCCACGAACGGGGTGAAGACTGCTCACGCTGTTAGTGGCCAGTAGTACAAACAACGCCGGACTTTTGCTTTTGGACGGTGTGGGCTTACCGATGATCTATCCTCGGGGTACGGCTTGTGCCAATCCAGGAGGATGGACTTGAGAGCAATCGTCTTCGCGCTTGGCGTCAGCGCGCTCGAACGGTCCCTGTCGCTATCCGCAAGAAACGTTGACTTTTTGTTAGCTTTCGGCTGGATGTTGTTAACGTCGTCGCCACGGCCGGGGCGCTTGGTTATTGATGATCCACACCAGAGATCACATTTCCGTGCCTCTTCCTTTTCGGGCGATGGGAGAGACGGCAGAGATTCTCGGATCTTTGCCATCAACTTGTTGCATGGGCGGCACCCGTGGTTTGTTCTGCCGGTCGTGCTCTCTTCCGCGATATACGATTCGATGCAGTCCCGGCAGAACACATGTCCGCACTAAGTTAAGGCTGTTAGCAATATGGTACGGACAGAGTATTAACATGCCTGGGATGGAGCCCAGGAGCCTTACCTCGGGCCGGAATGCATCATCCGGAATGAAGCCGCACCGTCGACAAAGGTCCCGTACTTTCTCCTCGTTGAGCTTCTGAACCCGCTCCAGCTGCCGGATCATGTCAAATTGCGCACCTAGTCCCTGGCACTCGGGGACTTCGGTTTCTTGCGGGACTTTCTGCATCTGAAGTTGTTCCTCGCACCAACGGCCGATCTGGTTGATGAAAGGGGTCCGGGTCTGGACGTTTGACAATTCGTCGATTAGCCACCTGATGTCCTTATTACTGAAGTTTTCCTTCATCAAGCTCTCGAGAAGGAACGGGTGAGAAACAGCTTGACGAAGCCTAAGCACACAGATAAGCCAGCTCCGGTATTGGCGCTGTTTCTTCACGTGCCCGCTCTTCAGGTCGCAGACGAACTTTCTCCGGAATATGCCTTCCACTCTCCTGTGCTGTGTTAGCCCCTGCGCCTGTCTTGGCTGTTGTTTTAACAGGCCCAAAAAATGGAGGAAAAATAATACCTGTAGATGAGCGTCTCTTCCTTGGACAACCTTACCCAAATCGGCGGGAGAACGTGCGGTCGAGGCAGCTCAAAAAGAGCATGGCCAAAGAACTTGGTGATGTTGGTCCTAGATGACCTGTCAGAAGAATAATGGCGGTAAAGCACGACGAGAGAAGCAACAGACCTCTTGAGCATCACTTTTTCGAGAAGCGAGGCAAGTGCGTCGCCTTCACCGACCTATCTCAATGTTAGCCTCCGTCGACGTATTAGCGGTCGGTCGTTTCTTACCACAGCCTTCCCTCTGGGTAGGTACGTGGCGCGGAATTCACCCCAATTGGTCGACTTTGGAGCTCTCAGGAAGCTCATGTAAGGAAATATCTCTGTGCGAGCTCAGTAGCCATAGAAGTCCATTGCTCTAGTCCTTTGCTTACCAGACAGACGATTGTGAATGGGGGTCCCGCTGAGGGCCCACCGATACTTGGCCTGCAGCTCAATGCATGCTCTCGTCCCTGGGTGGATGGATCAGCATCTGAGAGGCGACAGCCGTGACAAGGAAGGGAAATGGTAAGGGGCCATCATCGCCCGGAACCTACTCTGGGAGGCCTGGTTCTTGATGCAGTGCGCTTCATCAAGGACTATGCGGTAGAAGGTGATGCGGAACAGAGGCCCGAGGTACTTGGGCCTGATAGACTCGCAGTTGTCTGCTGTCAAGTCTTGGTTTCCTTCGCGTTTTTTTATTGTGGCATCAGAGGGGTATTGTGATAGCACCTCTTGGTAGCTGGTTATCCTGTTCACCGGTTTAGTACTCTGTCTCAGTGCGCTTGAGAGAGACGTCCATACTGCACCAAGTACTTACCAGATTGCTGAGTGATTCCGCGCCTCCTGGTTGATGAGGTCGGACTGCTTGTACTGGGAGATCAAAATGCCATCACAATGTTTCCACGCCTCGTCGATCCATTGCCCGAGAGCATTGGCTGGCACAATGATGAGTGTGATGCGCAGCCCGTTGCTCTTCTCCTCCTCCGAAGGGGGGTTTGCAGCGATGCACGCCAGGGTTTCGACGGTCTTGCCCAAGCCCATTGAGTCTGCGAGAATTCCGCCGTTTGGCGCTTCGTCTGACTTCTCTCTGCCAACCATCCACCCTGTGCCGGCAAACTGGAAGGCAGGAAGCAGCGTCTTCATACCCTTGATCAAGTACTTTTCGCCAACGGGGTCGTAACGTTTCCGACCTACTGCCTTCTTAGCTCTCCTGATCATCGCCCAATCACCCTGCTTCTTCTTCTCGCTGGTGTTGGGGTCCATAGAGCACAACTCGCGGAATTGTTTCTCTTGGTCTCTGACCGTCTTGGCACTGAATCCAGAGAGCAGTGGCAGATTCGCCACTTCCTCGCCCGCGGCCATGTGATTGCTGTTGTAGAGCAAATCGAGGATGATTTTGGTGCTCTGCTTTGCTGCCTTCCCTCTCTTGCGCTTGGTTGCTGCACCGCCCACACGCCTGGGCTTCTTCCGGACCGCTCCTGGTCTCAGTTGCGCTGTGGGCTTCCGCTTTCTCCCAGATCGGATTGACGAAGAGCCTGTAGTCTGAAAGTCTTTGGCGTCGTCTGCGTCTTCGATTTGGAGAGGCTGACCACGATGAGACACCTCCTCCGATGTCCCAGCCAGCTCTATATCTTCTCTAGTTCGCTTTTGAACTGTCTCCTCCAACTTGACGGTGCTTCGGTCTAGCTCTATTAATCTCTGTGCGTCTCCTGACTTCAGCGTCCCCTTGGCTTGGCGGCTCTGGAGGAATCTTTGCTCGAGTCGGAGCTTCTCCAGCATGTAGTCGACTTCCTCAGAGTCCCCTACAGCCTCTGGTTCAGGATCATTCTCGGTATCTGAGATGATATGAACCACCCTGTCGTTCTCCTCTTGCTTGATCTTGACCTCGGAGCCGCCCGGAAGAAAACCGACCCGCACAGCTCTCGCGTTGGATTCGGCCTCGGTTTCCTCAGTCAGATCAATGACGCCGTTGACCACCTTCACTTGCCCCGGCTGGCTGACGAACAAATCGTCATCGCTGCCCTCCTCCTCATTCGTAGCGTTGCTTGCTGCGACATGACGGCCAGTGTTCCCACCCCAGGAGGTCTGGTCGACATTTGCCTCGTCCTGGACGACCGGCTCGATTTGGGCATCAGTATTGTCGGCTGCGGCAGGTTCCGTGTTATCATCTTCGGCCACATCCACGATGCCATCGACACGGACCTCATTCAGGTTCTGGCCATGCTGCTCAGGCTGATGGGAAGCCCCATACGAGGAAATATCCGGATCCCCAGACATCTTGAGAGGCTCGATCTTAGAAGTCGTCGTCTTCAACACCATCGGTCCTGAGTTGGCTTAGGGTTAGCAAAGGTCGTCGAAGACTTGTTGGCAATTAATCTATGCCAGAAGAACTCCGTTCCAAGAGACACGGCATGTTCAAACCTCCCCTTCCCCCTAGAGAATGAAACGAACACAAAAAAGGGAAAAGAGGAAAAAAAAAAGAAGAGAAAGCTCTTAAGATAGAATAATTGCCTGGTTGAAATCTTTCGACCGCGGCATTAAGAAAGGCGGCAATGTGCTACCTTCCGACTCAGGAAGAACCAAGCAACAACAACAATGGTTGTTGGCGCTTGGGTTGCTAATCGTCGTTCGGAAGAGTGGCAGCAATGAGACTAGAATAACAGCGGGAAATAAAACAGCGGGAGAGGAGAAAAATGGAAGGACAAGAATTTCGAATAAAAGCGTGCATAAATGAGAAAGAAAACCGAATGGTTTGGCAAAAGAAAGAGGGCGACCGGCGGGAAAGAGAAAAAAATGCTAACATCAGAACATAGCACACGCTGTTAATCAGGGCGAAAGGAGCAGCATCTGCTACCGAAATTGTTTTCAATAGCAAAGATAATCAAATAAACACAACAACCACTCCGTACCGTTGCCTGGCGCAGAAAAAAGGAGGCGCCCCCTTACCACCTCAAAGGGAGCAGTAACCAACCCGGGCGTGGTAGTTGGAAGGAACTCAAGAAGCGACTTTGGAGGGGCTGGTAAGCTCTCGTCGATCAGAAACCTGCTTGATGATTGCTTGACTCTCGCGAGAGGAGGCTTGCAATTGCTGCTCAGAGTAAAAACTGGTCGAAACGTTGCGCACGTTCGATTGGTGGTATTGTGCTTGGAACGATGCCGAGAGGCGTGAGGAAAAATGAGAATATCGGGTAAGAGCGGCAATGGGTACGGTTGACAGAGAGGTAATATTTCTGAAAGGGAGCGCTGAGGCGCCAGGGGAGGGGAATCTTGCGAACAGGTTCAGCGTGGGAAAGGAAGATAAACCGATGTTTGAGAAGCCGAAGAGGGTCGATGGAAGTTAGATGTTTGGAGTTGGATAAAGAGGGCCTTCTGAAAGTGCGAAGGAGATCTGAAGAGGCGATGCTCCGAAAAGAAAGGCCTGGACAAGAGAAGAATCGAAGGTAGACTAGCAGAAATATGCTCAGTACCACTAGGCAAAGAAGATGAGGAGGAAATGGAGAGGGAGATGATGAAGAGATGGCAGAGGGAGGAAGCCTCAAGCTGTCGCTATTTTGGGTTGCGTAGTTGACGCCTTGATCGGCAGGTGGTTCGTGGTTTTAAGGCCTGTCTTGTCTTCTTAAAAATCAGTCATGTTTTTGGCAGAGCAGAGAAATGGACCCAGAGGAGTGTAAAAGAAGTGGGTGCATGGCAGAGAACACGGCAAAACTCACGAGAAATTCCGAGCAGAGCAAAGCTTTTGGGAGCTAAACATTAAAGAAACTCGACAAAATTAAACCACAGTATCCAGGAAACCCCTTTTAATAGTACCCGACCTCGGAGATATTTAGAAGATGCCCAAAATCACCATATGCTCTCTGTGTGCCTTACACCCTCCTCAGCATAAACAACCTCTTAGGTGTCAGCCAGAAAGAGCTTCTGACGCCCCTGATGGCGGACGTCCCTGCCACTTCCATGTCTGCCAACACGGACCTCTGCTCATCCTCGGCCTTCCTCTCTATCTCAAAGATCTTCCAGCTCCTCAAGAACCACAGGAAGATTGCGCCAGCGAGGAACATGAAGCCGACGAAAATCTGCGAGGGCAAGAACTGGTGAATGCCCTCACCTTTGACAAGCTGAAGCGCAATCGCCTCGCCAAACGTGGTCGGAAGCACCAACGCAAAGCAGATGGCTCCAAAAGTGCTCCCAGCCTCGGCAATTCCCACAACTTCGGCCAGGATAGGATTGACCGTGCTCCAGAACGTGCCCGACATGACACCTGCAGTCATGGCGAAGACCAGCAGTCCGGCATAATTCCGAGCCAGGATCCAGAGTGTCAAGCACAAGACACCGCACAGTGTGGTCATGCACAGCGCCATGTTGATCCGTCCGACTCGGTCGCTGTAGTATCCCACCACAGGCCGTCCGACACCCAAGCCTAAGCTGAGCAATGCTTGAACGATGGAGCCCTGCGTGGGACTGAGACCAACCGAGGTTGCGTAGCTAGGCAAGCTGTACCACAGCGCAACGTAGCCGAACTCGGTGAGGAAGCCCCAGCACAGAATGAGGACGACCTGTGTTCGGAGGAAGTCACGCATGCTGAACGAGTAGCGGCTGGCGCGGGCGGATGCTGCGGATGCCGGTCGTTCGCGAAGGAGAAGCACGCATATGGCGTTGCAGGCAACCGAGATAAAGCTGAGAATGCGCCAAGTCCAGGCAATTCCGGATGCTTCGATGAGACGGCCGGCGACGAGGCTGTAGGCGAGACCGCCGAGACCGGCACCTGAGGTGGCGAGGCCGACGGCAAGGCTGCGGTGCCTGGAGAACCATGGAGGAAGGAGAGACATGGCCTGGAGGGTGTCAGTGGCGAGGGAAGAACGGCGAGGGAAGAATGGGATGGGTGACTCGTGGACTTACCGGGATGTAAATTAGCCCCATCCCCCAACCGAAGCAGAAGGCAAACGACAAAAACAAATGCCAAATACGGTCAGCAGCGGATGAGGCGAACAGCCCAGCAAAGACCACGGCCGTCCCGAGTAGCATCGTGAACCGCGTACCAATCCGCCTTTGCAACATCTGTGCCACAGGCGAGATCAGGAGCGCCTGGGAGATGGACAGACCGCCGATCATGGCGTACTCGAACTTGGTGGCATCGCGGAAGCTGTCCCGGGTCATGTATCGGTCAAGGAAGATACCCCACGAAGAGTTCACGCCCCATGTGTTTGCGTTGATCATGAAGACGCAGAAGGTGCAGACCCAGCCATAGCCGCCGTCGGGAGGGACATCTTCGAGGGTGGCAGCATTGGCCGGGGGGTGATGCTCGGTCTCTCGGGGAGATGAAGGCTCTGATGAGGAGGAGCCTGAAGTGGTAGGTCTCTCGCGGGCGGTGATATGAATTTTTTCGGGCGCGCGGACAGAGCTGTCCTCGTAAGCATGACGATATGAAGGGATCCTGGACAGAGCAATGTCTGTCGAGACGCGAGAGTGAGCATCCACGGGTGCCATGATGTAACTGGATGGGTGACTGGGTCCAACCTACAACATTGAACTGTCCACTATGGGACCGTCACATTCTCCTCAGTCCCTCTTAAATACGAACAGAGTATCTTAGCTTCGGACCTCATTAGGGCACGGTTTGTCAGGGGTTGGGATTCCAGAACATGCGGAAAGTCGCGGCATGTGGAGAAAGCCCACATGGCCGGGCCGAGAACGGACGCACGATGACTCCATTGATGGTTTTCCCAAGGGCGCGGTTGTCTAAACCCGGGAGGAGGTACCGCATTCGGGCCAACCCGAATCTGCAACATGGCTCATCCGGGATCGGGCAGGGGCAAGGCGGTCAACCCGAGCCGCCAAGGGCCGTCCCCGGATATCCTGATCATGTGAGGGTCGGATTCTGCTCCCGGATCCGATAAAACCGGGGAAATGAAGCGATTGGTTTGCATTTAAGAGTGCTGCGAGTGCGGATCGCATCTTTCGCTCGTCGAAGACTGGAAAAGTCGGGCTGAGGTCTCAAGAGTGTGCAGTCCAGAGCATCATTATTACAGCCCAGCGGATATTGAGAACTGAGTTGAAAGCAAAGCGAAAACTCCTGTGCGCCTCGTGGAAGTTCCTTTCCAGTTGGGATTGAGACTGCGGATTCTCGAGAAATTCGAATAGGTCAACAGCCGGCAGGCGCGCCAAAGAAAAAAGGGCCTGATGGCATCGAGAAGGCGCCGGCTGGGGCTCCCCCCCACCCCCCGACTTGCCCGCCGATGACATCGAAATTGCCAGCTTCCCACCATCTTTTGAGACCTTTGGACACAGCAACTTTTTTTCCTGGATCTCATTGATACCTTGGAGCGGCATCATGAACGCTAAGTATCTCTGGGCTTTCTTTGGCCAGATCAGGGTCTGATACTTGACGGCAATTGTTTTGACTGGCCGTCAGATGTTTGTTGGAAGCTTCTGTCGTATTGTTGATCCATTTCGAACTGTCTCGCAACTTTGCCTGGGTCAGGTTGGCGCCGTCACCAGCCTTCCAATCTTCTTCGGCCTGTTCCTTTTTCTTTCTGGATTCTTCCGACCGTCCTCACCATCTCTTTGCTCGTCAAAGGTGCTGCCTGGCTCCTGGGGAACGTCTACCTACCAGATCATCGCATTGCAGGTCGGGCAGCTCAGCTTCAGCTTCGCAGATGCAGAGATGCAATCCTTACAAAACGTGTGCCCGCACTGGGGCGATTCCCTAGTTGGCGGGCTTCACAGTCTTTAGCTATTATGGCACACTCACGTCGGTAATCCTGGGGTTGTCCGGCATCTCGTAGCAGATGCGGCAAATGACTTCGTGCATCGGCTTGCTGGCCGCCATCTCCTCGAGATGGTCGTCAATGTCTAAGGCGTAGCCAACAGCTCTTCCCAAAAGTCGCCGCTTGACCAGGAGCCACGGAGCTTCCGTACTCCATTCCACCCAGTGCTGGAGTTGTTCGTGCATTGGAAGCTTGTCTCCGAGGGCCGACAGGTGGTGTGGAGGAGAGTTGAAGCCTTCCAGGGTGAAGTTCTCCTACAGGACGCCTTTAAAAAGAACGGATCCGCGACAGCTTACCGCAGGCGGGTGAGATATGCCAATACGCCTTCAATTTCTTGCGTGCGATGGCCGCATTGATATGAGTGCCCATGTTGTCTCGGAACCGGCTCTCTAGCCATCTGTGTCCGTCGACGGGCAGCAGAGAGGAGGTGACGGGGCCCGGAGAGGAAGTGGATGACATGGACGAGGACATGATTGAGAGGAGCCAGGCTAACCGGTATATCAAGCGCTCTTCTGTTGTCAAGTCAGCCCAAACCACTTCTGTTGAGAATGGGTGCGAGGAATTTCGAGGATGGGAACACCGAGAGAGCGGTCATTCACATGTCTGTTTGGTTAGTGCTTCAGTCTCAGCGAAGGAGGCAGGAGGATACCAGCTTCTCTTTACGTGCCTTCGGAGCATGATGCTGTTGATGAGAGCAGCGATTCTGTCTCTATCATCATCCTGGAACTCCACGTCAAACCCTTGTGCAACGGGAACTGGGGTGGAATGTGGGAATAATTACCTTGTCAATGTTGTTGATCCTCGAGGTGATATTGGCAGGGGGATCCGTTGCAAAATCGACAAGCGTCCTTGTATCTTGAGGGCGTTGAGCTCCTCCTGTTGTGTGAACAGCTTATGCAGCTCTTCGTCGGTTGGCTCTTGCCATTCTTCTTGACTTTGAATATTCCCAACACTCATCGGGACTGGCGTTGATGCTTCAGTTCGAACCAGATTGTCGTCTTGGTTCTGCCTGCTTTGACGTTCAACGGTTGGACGGCGCCGCTTCCTTGGTCTCCCTCCTCCGGAGAGAACTTCGTCATCATCCAGCTAAAACTCAGAGACGGTGTTGTCGTCTGACATATGCGCGTGAGTAAATCACTCTCCCTCCTCTTCCTCTCCTCTCATGATATGCCTCAAGCCGGCGCAAACGAGGTCGGGTGAGGCAGCCAGGAACTTCCCGAGCTTGAACTCAGCAAACTTCGCCTTCGTGGTTTCCGGAACCTCATTGCCATGGATGATGATCAGCTCATCGCTGTCGTCATTCTCCTTGCCGTTTGGGTCTGGCTCGCCGTTGCCTTGCTTATTTCCATTGTCCACACCTTCGCTTTCATGGCTCCCAGTGCCGTCCTCACCATCATCGCGGTGTCATTGTCGCTGCTGCCGCTGTCCGAGCCCGCTAGCATTGCTCTTACCCTCGCTCTTGATTTCCTCGTTGCCGGCTGGCTCCGTCTGCTGAACGAAAAGGACCGTCTTTGCTGCTGGTGTCGCTCAGCGTATCCTCATGGGGGCGATTCTGGCCTCCGATAGCCTGCTCACGTCTTTTTCTTGGCTGATCTCCCTTGCCTCCCGCGGAGGGCATTCGGAATTGAGTTCAATGAAATTGGCATCTTTGTGTCACAATTGCAGATTGTTCAGAGCCCGCGTCGGGGAGACTCCTGAAGCTTGTTAGCAACGGTTGAGAGACTCAAGGTCAATAACGGTACATACGTTTTGGGTGGAAGCCGTGTAAAATGATGCAAGCGAAAAACCTCCTCAAGCTTTTGCTGCATTCGCGAGAAGTGGCATATTGTGATTGAAACGCAGGAGGAGAAAGAGAAATGTCCTCGCCGACTGCCTTGAAAGTCAGCAGATGTCTCGCTGCGAGAAGCGTGCTGTGAGCGGAGAGTGTGGATGGGTTTACTTTTCGAGGATTGGAGTGAAGGTCGTTGAAGGAGGGATCTTTCGAGAGGAAGCAGTGAAGTTAAACGGGTTGAAATAAATTGAACATTCTTCAGAAAGCTGCATTAAAAAGCTTGGGTGAGCAGATGAAAATGAACTGGAAGACCAAGGAGTTGAGAGTGTTTCAAAAATCTCGACACCTGCCATGTAACATCTGTGGCCCCACTGAACAGAGAGCATGCCAATTAAAGGCCTAAATCAAGAAAGATGCACACCTTAACTGATGCAACGTTGCGCGGGAGGATGTGTATGTGTGCCGTGGGGCGAAGGGACCGTAGTGGGTGAGGAGAGGAACGTCCTAGGACAGAAAGCAAGGAAGAAACGGGAGTTCAAACGGCGATACGACCTGCGAATGGCCAATGTTTGGATTAGACATTGGCTGGCGATCCTGAGAGGGAGGAGGCGAGGACTAAGCCTCGAAATTGGAAGTCAGATATTCGAATAAAATCTCCTTTCGATATCGAGTTTTGGTTAACCTTGAACAAGTGCAGTACTTGTGGATGCGTGAGGAGAGAGGATAGGGCTAAGTCTGAAGAGTGAAAGTTGATAGGGAGGAAGGATTTCTCATTTCTGAGACAGAAAGGAGAGTCGTTGGTTGTATTGGGAAGTTCTAACTTTGGAGAGATGGGCGGTTCTCACCTAAAGCGGATCGTCTTGGATCCTGAACTCGAGAGCGTTGGGCCTGCGGCTGGTCGTGCGGAAGGAAATGGAAGTACCGGAGTGGCTGAAGCAGTTAGAGATGGTGAATGCTGAAGCTGATGTTCAAGTTCTTGTCATTGCAGAAACCGAGGAGCAAGAAGTCGAGCCAGGCTCGAAGGAAAGGAAAAAAAAATACGAGGAGAGAAAATGATGGAAGAATAAAAATAGCAGCGAAATGAGCGAGCCATCAACTGTCAGGTTGACAAGGGGCGTGATGAAGTTGCTGAGGTGAAGAAGTCTGGTCAACGAAGTATCGAAAAGAGAAAATTGAACGGAATTGAATTCGTATAGGGGCCACAGAGGAGATTGTTTATTCTTGTCCGACAGGAAAACACAACCCTACACCAAAAACATCTCCCTGGCTTCCTTCCAGTTCATCACCTCCTGCTTCAGCTCATCCACATAACAATACCCTACCAGCCGATAACACTCCTGCTCGCCCCTCCCTTCCACTACCCTCTTCCCAACCGACCTCAACACAAACGGCCTCTCCACCCCCTCCAGACACACGACCTCATCCCCGACCACCATCCTCACTGGGCCCATCCCCAACAAGCAACCCCCTCCCACTGTAAACAGCCTCTTTTTCCAAATTTCCACCATCTCGACCGTCTCTGCCATCTTGCTCAGCACGACGCTATTCACCCTCGTCAAAAACCGATCTGGATCCTGGAAACTCGTACAAAACACCAAAAACAGTCTCAGGACACACATCGCCTCCATTTTGTATTCCTCCTTCCTCAACTGCAACGGCCAGGTATCGCTTACCACGGTCCTATAAAACCTCTTCTCCTCACCATCCATCCTCCTTAGCACATTCTGATGGTACCTCACGCCATCCAAAAGTCAAGGATATACGGCATGAAATCCACCGTCTCGTGCGAGCGCTCGAGGTCGGACATCAGCCGCGCGAAGCTGCCGCTCTCCCCGAAGGGGATGGGGACGGGGTCCGGCCAGACGCGGGTCGAGAGGGGCCTCTCGAGTAGGGCCAGTTCGGCGGGCGTGATGTGCTGGCTGAGGACGCTGCCGAGAGTGATTCTGTGGGAGACGCCGGCGAAGGTGCGCCAGGCGTCGAGCATGGCAGTGAAGCGCTGGTAATCTTCGCCGGTGGTGGGCTGGCCGTGGGTTTTGTGGATGGGCGCGCCCGGGCGCTGAGCGAGGTGATTTTGCCGAGGGAGTGGACGCGCGGGAGGTGGAGGATTGGACCGAGAATGGAGATGGGGGTTTGTTGGGGGTGGCGGGAGGATTCGCGAGCCAGGGTACAGGTACTTGTCGTAGGGGCTGCCGTTCTCGGACCAATCTGGCATCCAGCTGGGCAGGCCGAGCAGCTCCTTGGAACGCGACTCCAGGCCTCTGGCTAACAGGAGGGCGTTGGCAGCTCCGTACTCGCTCTGCAGCATCTGCGCGGCAAAAGTCGCGGAAGACGCGCAGTGTGTTCTTGGAGTAGTCCGCCTCGATGGGCTTTCCACCTGCTCCAGTTTTTTACGAGCGACAGGACGCCGAATATCTTGTCCCTGGGGTCGGTGCACTGCCGGAGTCTGACGTTAAGCAGGACATCGACAATGTCCGGGGACGAAGAGTTGCCGCCTTTCGCCGGATCCGGAGAGCGACTAAGATCCAGCAGACGAAAAACGTGGTCTCTCAAGATTAACATGTCTTCCCAGATGAAGGTGACCTTGATCCAGTCCATGCAGTGGCATAGGTCATCCGTCCCCTGGCGTGTCGCACCCCAGGCCGATCCGATGTCGTGTTCATCAATGAATTCCGCGGCCCTGACGAGATCGGAGAAGTCCATCTCCAACGACCCGTAGAAGAGCAAGGATCGAGGGGCCAGGATAACCTCCTGAACCACCCATATACGGCTCCACCAAGCGGCTGCGTTGAGGAACATGAGAGGGACTTGTGTCATGCCGAGCCCCCGATGGATAAATGGCGCACCCGGCTGATCAAGATGGTGTTTCTTTGCCAGAGCAGCAAGCAGTTCTGGGAAGTTTTCTGCGTAGTCCTTCGCGCTGAACTCTGTCACCTCTCCCATCCAGATCAGACATTTATCACATTTCTTGTATATGTCTGCCATCAGCGCCACCTGCGCGTTCCGCTCCTCGACCTGCGACTGGTCGATGCAGATCGCGTCTGCCCAGAGAATCCTCTCCTGGCTAGCATGGCGGAATCTCCGCAGGGCGTCATGCAGGTTGGCCGGTATGGTGACACGGTGCCCGTCAACAAAGACTTTTGATGTGCGCTGACCCCAGCAGTATGAGAGGGCCTCGTACGAGGGTTTTGAGTGCAAGGACACGACACGCAGGCGGCATTGCACGTGTTCGGTTCCAGTACCAGGCTCGAGGTGCAGGAGTCTAATCTCCCGCTTGTGAGATGACAATGGGGGGTAGAAGGGTCGCGGGGTCTTGGTGAAGTCGGCCATCATTTCAATTTTTGGCGTCGAGATTCGTACAGTACTCCAAGGCTGCAGGTTGTTGGTGACAAGACACTGCCAGGATGTTCAGATTTTGAGCTCGGCGTTTTCCTTGAGGCTCAGCCGCAGTCCTTTTCAATGAAGCTAGCAGGCACAGCCTCTCTGCGGACCGTCGGGAAAGCCTATCAAGTGGTCTGGGGACCAGCCTTCCATGTTCGTCCGCCATGTCCATACGTTCCACACCATCAACCTGTCAAATTGTAAAGGTCTCTTTTGCTTCCAGCAGGCGTTAGTACTCGACGAATGACACCTCAGGGTATTTCTTGCTCGGACCTGCAAGCAACCCCTGATCCTTCCTTCTAGCGCGAAGCCAAAGAAGTCAGAAAAGTACTCCCTCAAGATCTTCATCGTCCTGGCCCCAGTAATCTTCCCAAAGAGATTCCCACCAGCTTGTCATTATCCCTCAGGCCAGCCACATCCCCAATGAGCCCAAAATCAATTAAGATCCCGTGCACCGAGTCCGCCAGGTTGACCTCCTTGAACCAAGTCCCCGGATGCTTCTCCCTCGTCGCATTCCTAAACCGCCCCCAACTCCCAAACTGCTCGAGTTATGCCCCGGCGACGCAAACACCAAAAACGGCCTCGCCACTCCCTCATCCACCGCCGGCCCAAACATCAGCCCATCCACATTCACCCCCGCCCCGACCCTTGCATCCTTGAGCATCACATCTGCGGCCGCCGGACCCCCAAACGAGTCTCCCACAAACCCTACCCTCCCCCTTTCACCTCGTTCCTCCCTAATCCCAAGATAGTCCAGCACCATCGCCGCGTCCTTCGACCTCACATCCAGCGCGAAAGCAAGCGCCTCCCCCGCCTGCGGGTCCCGCGGAACCCTCCCGCCGTAGACGACGCTCCCGTCGGGGAACTGCACCGCGTCGGTCTCGTAGGGATGGTCCATGACGACCACCTCGTAGCCACGCTCGCGAGATTCTGTGCGGAGGCCGAGTAGAGGAGGCGGGACGTGTTGAGGCCCGTTCCGTAGAGGATGGTTGGGAATTTTTTCGTCGAGCGTGAGTTGCGGTGTTTGACTTGGCAGCAGACTTCCAGCTCGAGCGCGGAGAGGATGCCGTGCGGCCAGCTGACGTCGGGGCCGAAGAAGGCGGAGATGATGGAGTCTTCGAGGGAGGACATGAAGGGGTTCAGGAGTAAGGGACGAGGCAGGTGCGGAGGCAGGCGTGGTTGGGGATGGGGGTGAAGCGGGAAATCATGGTGCGCCGGGGGTGGGAGGCGTTGAACGGGTCCGGCCGGGCGTGGTCGATGAGTTCTGCAGAGGTCCATTGGACTTTGTAAGGGGTGTTTGGGACCGGGAAGACGAGGGCTTGGATGAGGGGCGCACCGAGAACGGCGGCTTGGAGGAGATGTGATGGTTTCATTGGAGTGTGCAAGGTGAGTTGCGTGGTTTCAGAATAAAAAATGTTCTTCTTGCTGCGGTCCAGGTTAGATAAATACATTTGGACCCCGGGATCAACCCTATCCCCGCCTGACGGTGTAACATCGCGCCGACCTTCCTGGTTGAGCGATAGCCTAGCGATCTAGGGGCAAGTAGGCTTAGGACTTGAACCAAAGGGTGCATCACCTGCCCGAATCGACATGCTTGGCGTGCGTTCGCCAGACAGACCATGTCGCAGTCGTAAAGCTTCACAACAAACTCTGCCGAGGAGGAGATAGACATATCTTCAAAGGGATCATGGACCAGGGATTCCCGACATGTTCTTACTCTTGCAGTAAGCTTTTAGCTCTGGGAAGGCCATGCGGAAAGTGCGTTGATTAGAACAAAGGAAAAAGTCTAGCGAATGGTAGCTAAATACAGGATTGGGCGGTGAGGGCGTAGAGTTTTGGCACTCCGTGCTTGCAACACTTAATATAAGCAAGCACCAGCTTCATCACATGACTGGAGCTGCGTCTCTCCATGGTCCTTAACTTGAGGGTATGGCACTATCAACTTCGTGGTATCTTTCTTGACTTCGATTTTCCTCTTCAAGGTCATGCTCTGCCGTCGCTCCATGGCCCGAGTAGAAGCTGCACTATATCGTCATGTCCCTGCCGATCGCCTTTGGAGCGGTGTGACACAGCAATGATTCCACTATTCTCCTGTAACGCCATTTCGTGGTATGACTGGGGCTGGAGATAATATTAAGAGAGACAGGACAGCCTCGAACATCCGATTTGGTCAAGAGGACCTGATCTGTTGCTAGTACCGCTTGCACCACAGCATCATTGCCCGCTGCCTCGATCAGGAGAGTCTGCCCATTCTGGGGTGCGTTTATGTTTACCTGGCCTGTTGCCAGCAGAAAGTTGACAACAGGGAGATGACCCATGCCTGCAGCCTCGCAGAGCGCTACGGCCAATGATGAGGGTCCCTTTCCATCTGCTTCAAACTGACCTCAAGCGAAGAGCGCCTCGACCACCGGGAGATGTCCACCCCTGGCTGCTGCGCATTCGAGTGCTGAACGCGCGTCAAGATTGCGGTGGCCAGTAGCGCATGCACCACAGCCAGATGCCCATATTCAGCTGCATAGCTCAGCGGCGTGCGGTCCCAGATATCAGTGGCATTGACAGCGACCCACCCTGTGTCAAGAAGCATCCGCATTACAACGATGTGGCCCTGACTCGCTGCATCGGTCAGAGGCGTGCCCCCAGACATCCTTCACATCTGACTCCGGCTACAAGCGATTAACAATCGATCAATAGTCTGAGAGCCGAAGCCAAAATACGCAGCCAAGTGCAGCCCTTGCACCTGTTGACCACGAGACTCACACGAGCGCAAGTGTAGCCGTTTGACCGCCAGAGAGATTAAACCAGCTCCTGCCACTTTCTCTTGATTTTGCAGAAAGTTGAGCACTTCTTCACACATATCTGTGGTCCTACTAGCATGCAAGCCCCAGTTGAATACCGCATAGTTAGCAAGAGGGTGTGTGTCGGACGCCTTGGCGAGCTGAGAGTAGTTGCGAACGCTTTCAAGGGCTTTGCATGAGAGTTATGTGGCACAAGTGTTGGCCAGATACGACTCGGCATCAGGAAACCAGCGTGTCTGGGTTCGATCGAAGTACTCCTGAGTTGTGTAGTGAAACCCGGTTGACATGGCTCCTCGTCGACCGTGACAAGTCCAGCGCATACCGAGTTGATGTCCTCAATCTCCGTAGATTGTCCTCATCGAATTTGTCCTTGTCAGGCTCGACAGCAAGGGCGTGTTGGAGTTCGACCGTCCTCAGCGGCCTCACGGCACGCGTGATTCAGGAGAGCACACGGTTGGCGAGCTCCGGCAGACCAGGCATCTGGGTATTAACCCTCTCCATTGCTTGGCCGTATGCCTCCTGCAGTATGCGAGGCATTTCGTCCTCGCTAGATGACCCGCCATTTCTCGTTCTCGACTGTTCGAGGGCTTTTCTGACTGCCTTTGAAGACATCTTGTCCTTGAGCGACAGGAGGAACAGTTTGTGCGAGCAGGAACCTTTAAAAAAGTGTCATTGGGCCATCCTGGGAGGGGTGGAAGGGGCTGAGGAGATGCACTTACATGCCATCAGAAGCACCCACAATCCAGAACGATCTCCTGCTGCAAGCTCGCGTTTCGCGCAAGGCCGGAGTTCGTCCATGTGGCCCCGAAGATACCGCTCGATGTCTTCCATATTAGCGCGAATTTCCAGGGCAGAATCCCTCGAACTGTTTGTTGTTGTTGGGGACATATCTGGAAGTTGCGAAGTTTATCCCAGTCGCGTTTTGAAGATCAAAGATCTCCTTCAGGAGTTTGATCCGGCAACTGTCTGACGTTGGGTTCATCAAGAGTATCGATAACGATTAAGCCCTGGAGTATATCCCGACCACCGATCGAAGTCCTTCTAACAGGTCGCTCAGTTGAGGCCGTGCTCTCTTCGCGTAGAGAATTTTGATCTCCTTGGGGAGGGATGACGAACAATGAGCCAGCTTGTTTCAGAGGTTTGCAACGAGGTCTTCGGCCTTCTGTTCGCCATGCCGCCGGAAGTTGCAGTAAAAATACGCTACACCCACTCTGGGCCTTTGGAGTAGAGACCACTCAGATGATCGATTACAATTGTCGTCAGAATTGTCTTCCCGGCCCCAGGGATTCCCGGACAGAACAGCGTCTGCCCTTTTGTTGTTACTCACGAATTGAACTCCTCCGAGTCCAAGAGCCACTGTCCGGTCCCAGGCTGCCGGTGGAGAAGGAAATCGCTAAACTGAGGCATATGGCAATGGGAGTGTGCCAGTTGAGGATGGCCTCGTGCTCACGGCGAGCTGACTGATTGCTGACGTGGACCTGGATCTCGTTCAGGACGCGGGACTGGGCATGGTGATTCTGCTGCTGCTCCACCCACGCTTCTTTAACTTCCCGATTGGTTCTTTAACGATGGCAGCTGTGTCAATCTGGAGCAGTTGGTTCAAGGTGCGGCACCGGCGTTGGAGTTTTTCGACCGCGTCTTAAGTTCTGGGCGCCAGCACTGTTCCCTTCAGCCCCTTCCATCCATACCGATGACCGCTGGTCTGCTTCTCTAAGTCTTCAAGCATGTTCTCTAGCTCGTCTCTACAGGCTGTCACCATGGCCATGGTGCTGGTGTCATAGCCCAGAGCTGACGGCCCGATCTGGCTGAGAAGCGCGGAATCGGATAGGCGACCATGAAACGCGTGAGCAAATCTTTGATCGAGACAACATGCGTGAATGTCTGATATAAGAGCGTCTCCAGACTCTGAAGCTCATGAATGAAGCGCTTGGCCTCAGCTGGGGCATCCTTCCAATCCAGCCCCAGCTGAGTAATGGTCTTGATGAGCTTTGCGGCGACGCCAACGATTCAGTGGGTTCAACCATTTGACGCTGTCGACGTGGACTCAAGCTCCTAGTAATGATGTAAAAACAGGGCAAATGAGGGGCTTACTGAAGAGGGGTAGCGGGTGTTTCAAACTGCAGGCCAAGTTCCGGTGTTGGCACCAAAAACACACAGCACACGACCAATTAATCGACTGAACTTGGGCTGAGCTTGCACAGCCTCCGCACAACAAGAAGAAACCAATGACAATTCCATGATGCAGCAGACATAGCCACAGATGATACATAAGGCATCCGAATCATGGCCTCCCAAGTAGGCTTCTGCGGGCTCAGCGAGTCTCCCGATGTAGCTCCCTCTCTCCTGACGCTCCACCCCGCCCTCTTTCCTCGCATTGTCCTTGGGAGTCTTGCGCCAATCGAGCCCCTACCATCTCCTAACCGACTTTGTGCTAATCAACTCCCCGTTACAAACCCAATCTGCCTCCTCTGATCCACGCCTCCATTCGCCAGCCTCGCCGCCAACGCAGTCTGGCTCTCCACCAACCGCTTCTGTTCCGCAATTCTCTTCACCGTCCTCGCGTCTGCAGCCGCATCCAACCGTTCAATCGCCTCCCTCTCTTTAACTCTCACCGCGCTAAGCGCTTTCGCATTCCCTTCCTGTTGTCTCGCCATCTTGCCCTCCCACTCAATCCTGTTCTCCTGCTTCTTCCCCTCCATCTCAAGCTCATCTCACCAAGAAGCCGTGCATTCGTAAGCCTGGTCTCAGTGAGCCGCTCCTCGTGCGAGATCGCCGCTTGTCGTTCCGCTTTGCGACGCTGGAGCTCGGCGGCAAAGGTGCTTCCTCGGCGGCCTGTCGTTCTCGCATCGCTGCTACTTCCTGCTCGTGTCTACTCCGCGACCGTGCGTCCTCGAGCTCGGCACGCGCGAGGAAGATCTGGTTCTGGATGCTTGCTATTTCCTTTGTTCGTGCCAGCGCGAGCGCGTGCTCCTCCGTCTCCTTGGCGATGCGCTCCTCGCGGGCGCGGCGCTCACGCTCAGCGCGGAGGAGGTCTGGCGGCAGGTTGACGGCGCCTTCGGGCTGCGGGCCCTCGTTAGCGTAATACACGTCGATGGCGCGGTTGGCCCGGAGGAGAGTGAGCAGCTGTGGGCGGATGGCGTCGTCTAGGTCCTGGAGGACGCGAGCGACGTACTGGGTTGGGGAATAGGTGTAGGTGCGTCAGTATAATGATTGTAGGGCTTGTTGATGTGCTTCCACAGGCCGACTTTGAGAAGGGCGCGGGTGGTCGGGACAGGGTCGGCTGAGTTGAGTGCCAGCAGAGGACGGATTTTGCCATCGGATTGGATAGTGAGGTCGGTATCTTTGTTGAGGAGAAAGGTCATCGCTTTCTCCATCTGTTTCTCCTGGGCTGCTGTGAGAGGACCGGCATGGGCGGCGTTCAAGCAGAGCTCGCCGAGGGCGGTACGGCCGTCGTGCAGGGTGCTGGGGAAGTCGACGTCGTGGCCGTACTCCACCAGAACCTGCATGGCCTGCAAGTTGAGGTCCCTTGCCGCGTTATGTAGTGAGCCATCATTGATGGATGGTCGGCTGCAAGAATACTAGACATCATGGAGGTGCCGAGGTCCCCTCCTATGTGGGTTCGCCATCGTCATCGGTGTGTTCCCAGTAGCATCAATCACGTCAACTTCGGCCCCAGCGAGGATGAGTGCCTTGACGAGATCCGGCCGGCGGTTCTGGATGGCTAGCATGAGGGGTGTTGTCTTGGATAGCCTGGTCTCAAAGTTGACCTTGGCGCGCCGGTCGATCAGCAGCTCAATAACCGCGCTGCTGACCTTCTTCTGGGGCTGGAAGAGTGCCCAGAACAGAAGGCTGACTTGTCATCCTCCTCGATGTCTCCCTCCCATAACCCGCATCGTCGTCATCTGGTGTGATAGTAACCAGCATCCAGAAGCATCTGGACGATCTTGACTGAGCGCGGGAACTTGGCGATGGCCCTGAACATAACGGGCTCGGACCTGGATGGGCAAAACATCACGTCGAGTCTCTCCTACTCCGTCATGGTACTCGACAAATAGATCGATGAGACGGAGAGTATCCCCTTCAGACAGGTCGCCTTCGAAAATGTATGGAAACGCCATCGACACGGCAAGCGAGTTCGGCTTCCGTTCGAGGACCTGGTGGATGAGCTCTGAGTCTGCCTTTTGTGCCGCCTTTTGAAGTGCCAAAACCATTTTCGTAGTTAATGTCGACCTCAGACTTCAGCAAAATGGTGGCAAACTTGCGGGCTATCGTCGTCGTCTTCAGTCCATAGGCGTCAATGGCTGTGCTCAGAGCCAGTGCCAGACTCTCCCCTTCCGCCCCCTTGTCCAGGAGCATCTTGGCAACGTAGAGCCCCTTTTCCGACAGCCATGTCGAAGCTGTTTTCTGGTGTGAACGCTTGCTGAAATGCCCATGACACGTCCTGCCTCGGGATGCCTAGGTCGAGCAGCAACCGTAGAATGTCGGGCCAGGAGCAGCTGAGCGGCATCCGTCAGGGTCTCGCAGCCGTTCGCCAGGGTGATGCCCCGTGCTTCAGCAGCAACGGACCAGTCTTGGATCCGGCTCATATTTTTACCGCCCTGTTCAGAGCTATGTTGACCTCCTCACATGGCGGCAGTCCAGCCTGGAAAAGCCACTCGATGACCTGATACCTGGGATCCCTCCCCAACTTCCGGCTCGCTTTCAGTGCTCGAAGCAGGGTGACTTTTGACGGCCTCTTCTGCCGGTCACTCACTCTCTCCACCCCAAGCATGAGCTTCAAACTGCCCATAACAGCTCTCCGTCGCATTCCAGATGGCCTCCCCAGCATTATAGTCGACGTTCGCCCCGAACACAACCAGCAACCTCACCAGCTGCTCCCCGTTCTCGCCGAACTTAGCAGCGATGACGAGCTGTGCATCCACCGTCTCCCCCTTGACTCCCTTCTCAAGTAACAACCTCATAACATCCACTCTCCTCTCCAGATCCGCCACCTGCGCCGCAGCCCCAAATCCTTTCAGCAAAGTTCCAATTTCCACCTCCCCTTTTCCCCAAGCAACATCCTCACCACCTCCGGCGCACCGGCTCCAGAGGCCTCCACCACGGCCTGCCCCTCCTGATGCTCAACACTCGCCCCAAACTCCACCAACCCACCCTCCCCAACTCCAAATCCCCCTCCCGTGCCGCGCTGAGCAATGCCTCCGACAGCACAGCCTCTTTCACCCCTTCTTCAGCAACGCTTTACAAATCCCAACTCTCTTTCCTCTCTCCTTACCATTCATTGCCTCCAAAAAACCTCCTCCAACACTTCCTGTCTCACCCTTCCCCCCCTCTCCAGAACCACCCTAACCACCTGTTCGTTGTTCCCCCTCACAGCAGCCATCACCGCCTCGCCCCCTTGTGTCTCCGCATTCTCCACCAGCAGCCCAATCAATGGCAGATCCGCCGCGTGCACGCCCACGGCATACACCAGCGCGCGATTTGCTTCCTCCCTTGGCGCGCCCGCCTCGATCAGGCGCTTGGTAAACGCCAGGCGGTCCATCGGGTCCGCTATGTTCAGGCTCTGAGGCAGTGCGGCAGCCAGCGAGGCAGGGGAGGGGGCGGCGTTGGGGTTGCCCGTGAACAAAAGGTCGACGACGGGGGCGTCGGCGGCTTTGACTGCGACAGAGGGTGGCGGCTTTGTGGGCGTTGGGGTCGGCACCGGAAGCAAGGAGGGTGGAGAGGACGGAGAGGCTGCGTTGGCTGGGCACGGAGGTGGACGGGGGTTTGAGCAGGGTCTGGACTTCTTTGAAGAGGAGGGCGTTTGAGCAGGTCTTGGGTGACTTCACGTCGGGCGTGGTGGAGGAGGGCGGTGACTTTGGCGGGTTTGGAAGGGGTTGTGGAGGGGAGAGCACAGGGTGTCGAGGCAGAGGTAGAGGGTTTCGGGGGAGGTGGCGGGTGTGGTGGAGGAGTAGAGTGAGGAGGGACAGGTCGGGGTCGGAGACGGCTGAGGAGCGTTAGCTGACGGGGCCGGGGAAGGGGGGAGGAGAACATACCAATGGTGAAGGGGAGGCCTTGGTTGAAGTTGGCGTCGGCATGGCCTTGTTCGAGGAGCAGTGAAGCAAGCTGGAAATCTGTGGGCTTGACGGATAAGAGCTGGGCCAACGCCTCGGATACCTCAGTGTACTCGCGGCCAGCTCCAGCAGCAATGAGCAGTCTGACCATCTCATACCGAACCGGCTTGTCCTCAACCATCATTGCCTTGGCCATAGCGGCGGCCATCGTCTGGGGCGAGGGCTTGCTCCCCAAGAGCGTCTCAAGCAAAGGCAAGTCTCGTATTGTGATGGCTGACAAAATGCCCGCACCGTCGTTGAAGTTCACATCCGCATTGTGCCGTAGCAGGATGCTGATCAGGTTCTCATCCCTGCGGGGAGGCTGCTCCTCGATGGCCTGCTGCAATGCGGCGGAAATGCAGCCCCGAGAGACGCCGGCGGCCAGGAAGCACTCAGCTGCGTTGTAGCGCGTGGCAGCCTGCAGACCGAGAACCAACGGGAAGAGTTGATCCAGAGTCTGCGTCGAGGGTTTACCGGCCAAGAGCTGCTTCACCATCGAAAGATCGCCCGCCCTCACCGCGATATTCAGGGCAAGACCGTTCTTGTGGTCTACGGAGGCCACCTCGTGCCTGGCGTAAACTATCCCAGGAGAGCCGCTACGGCCCTTGTTCGTCGTGGGCTGTGCGGTTGGGAAAAAGGGGGTGACAAGAAGCTCAACCGACTGTCGGTCACCAGCTTGGACGGCATCGACTAAAGCATCGTGTAGCGGGGTCCCTCCGGCACCTTTCCGCAACAACATGCCAGGAGTGCATGGCGATCCTCCGGACCAATCGTCTTAGGGATGCTCTGAACACACTCGGAAGCGTAGATCGGACTCAATGTAGCTGGCTCGTTCAGCAACAACTGAACGAGATTCGTCTGCCCTTTGGAGATGGCATGTCGCATGATACTGGCACCCTGGAACTCGATCGAGGCTCCGTATGTGATAAGCAGGCTGACCATGTCGTAGAACTCGGTGGCGCAGGCGTGGGATAGCGCGATGGAGACAGCGTCGCCTGAGGCGCCAGCACAAAGCAGTGCCTCCGTCAGTGCCATTTTCTCGTTTGGGCCAATAGTGGTATGTTCAAGAAGCTGCGAAAACCCCTCCATCACTGCTTGACCTCCTTGTGTTTGGTTTCGCTCCTGTGAGAATGGCAAGGGCGATGTCGACCCTGCACTGCATGATTGCCGCCTTCAGAGCCTCGCCCTTGTTGTACTCACCATCCGCGGAAGACCGGCTGAGTCGTAGGACAGTCTGAAGACACCCCTTTCGAGCAGCATCAACCATGGCCATGGACAGCCAGTTCGGCGGTGGCCTGCACTCGGACTGAAGAACAAGCCCCACCAGCTCCGAGTACCCTCCCATGATGCACATCTGCCGGAAAGCGTCCTGGGCGTCTTGTGTCTGGGAGGCATTTGCTCCCCTGCTGAGCAGCAATTGCACCATAACCATGTCGCCGGACCGCAGTGCGAGAGGCAGTGCATTGTCGATGGTGAATGGGTGCATGCTGACCAATACAGCGATCATGTCGATCTGTCGGTTCTCAATGGCCTTTTGCAGAACCCGGCTGCGCTCCATCGACTCAATGCTCCTCCGCCTCGTAAGTAGGTTGGTCTTGTTCTTGACGTTTGACACGTTCAGATTCCCGCCGACAGCTAACAACTTCGCGATGAGGGCGTCGGCGACGCCGGGGCTCCACCGTTGGCGACATGGGCGTCGAGGGCCTCAAAGATCTCGCTGGCTTCCCATGTCTTTTTGTGAGAACTGAATGCGCGCTTGATGCTGCCCTGGGAGTGTTTGTCCTGGTTCGCTGACAAGCGCCGCCTCTTGAGCAGCTCCTCGGCGTGGAACTCGTCGTTGGGCGTCCGGGGCTGCGGAGCCGGAGTCGGCGGGGCCCGGGCGCCGGGGTGTGGACCCCCCACTCGGCGGCAAGCTGCTGGAGCCGGGCCCGCCGCCCGTCGAGGCCTGGTGCTTGAGCCATCACACAACTGAAATGCCGTTCTCAGTGCAGTGTTAAGGCGGCTTTTGTCAGTCTCGTCGGCTGATCACATCGCCCCTTATTCCTGCTGGAGAGGAGTAGTAAAAGTGCTCCAGACACAAGGTCAGGCCTTGACCGAGTCCGGTCTTCCCGGTCTGCTGTGGCCAGTGGAACGAGCTGGAACTAGAACGGGATGGGAACGAAAATAATTGATGGGAGTTGCTCCCAGACGAATGCTCGACGAGGGATGCCGCAGCACCTGTGCGGCACAGGATGGCGCGTGCAATTACGTGGTGCTGTGGGGCAGTGTCTGGCGATCTGGTCCTTCGGTGGAAACTGGAATTGCGGTACTGAGTAGGTATCTGGAGACGGGAAACTACGTGATGAAGCTGAGAGAGAAGGAGGCTCGGTGAAAAGACAATGTAGAAAGAACCAAAAGATGAGAGCCTCGCACTGACGAGGCTCTCGAGAAAGCGGGCACAATGGGAATGGCTGATGCCGATGCGGGACTGCATCGGCACCTGTCGGCCAACGCCAAACAAAGCACAGCACCGAGCACAGCCTCATGGCGGCAAGGTCGAGCGCACGGCCAATTCGTGGACAAAAAACTTGAAAATCGGGGCTGATTAGTGGGCAGTTTCACTTGAACTGCGGCCCACACTTTTTGTGAACCGTAGCAAGACTCAGTCAGGCATGTTTCTGGTATTCGGATAGATTTCTTTTTCTGATGACAATTTCTGGGTTTCTGGTGGCTTGGAAGCGCCATCGTGGATGAGGAGTTAGGTTTCAATTTCCGCGGCAGGGGCGCTACACAAGCAGTTACAGTGCGCATCCAAAATTCTTACGGCTCCCACTGAACACACTTCAACTTGAACAGGTAATTAAGAACCTCTTGTCACCTCAGCTTTGACCAACCCACTTCTTCATCCGGTTCACTGTGTTGCTTTATCACCGCTCACCCCATGGCCCGGCGCTGAAGCGAGATTGCTCTAAGGGCTGAAAGAAGGTAGAATAGAAATCATGCTCGAAGACAGCGAGAGGGCAGTGTGAAGCTTTTAGTTGAAGGGGAAGAACGGTTGAATTGGATCAGGGTGGTGCTCGAACTAACAGAATCGCAGTTAATCGGAGAAGAAAGCTGGCTGGCATTTCAATCATCAAAGAGACGAGTTGACACTGTCCACTCGAGCAGATAACATCTGCTCCGCTGTCCGTTGTCGTTGATATAGTGCGCCTGGACTCACTCACATGTCATGCTACTATTTCCTTGCAGGAGCAGGGCGGTTTTTTGCCTTTGGTTCCTCTCTAACATAAGAATAACTACCTTAGGACATCATACTGATGAGGAAACTGACCCAATGACAACAGATTAACAATAGAATGCTAATATACTATTTACCAGGGTAGTCATTGATCTCGTTATGCTGGAGGGGAGCAGGATTGTTTTAAATGCCACTGAGATTGACAATTTTGTTGTCAGTGGTGCAAAGACCCCTTCTCCTCGTTAGTTAGTAGTTTGAGAAGTGCCCTCATTCCTCTACAAGCCCTCCTGCACATCCAGCCAGCACCGGACGGCCTTTGTCTTTCTTCTCCGAGAGCTCTGGCCTTCGTCTCTTGGCTCATTCCACGGGCATCTAGTTAGCTGCCGCTCTTGATGCTGTTAGTACTTAGTACCCTTTTGATCCTAATATTTCCAAGTCTAGAAAAGGATTATAACTGGGCCCCTGGACTTTCTCCCTATCAAGCGGTGGCCTCCCACTACGGCCAACATGCCCTGACCATGCACCAGTGGCTCGACAGTCTCAAGACGAGGACGCTCACGGTATCATGCACCGATTAGCGCTCGCGTCGTGCTTTGAAGCATAACCATCAACAGAACACACCTGTCACAAACAGCGATGGCAACACACTATCTCCCACGAGCAATTCTGAGGCGTATGATGCCAACCAAAGGCTCTGCTGGAGTCGACCCAGGTGCTTAAAAGGCCGTCCTCTGTGTGCTGAGATGCAACACCCAGCCCTCAGACAATCAAACCGACACGGCGGCAAAGGGAAGGTTTTGCCGGAGGGCAACCTCCTAACTGAGGCAGCCCACTCTGCGTTTCTGGCATCCCAACAGATGCTCCATATCAACACCTCCTCACGCACAAGAACCCTACAGTTGGCGATCGTGACCTCCCTGCTCATGGCAAAATGGTCACCCACGTATCGGTTCACGGGCAGCACAACCGAGACTTTTTAACGAGTGGGAGTTCCCTACCAACATCCGCACCATGAGTGGACAAGACTGGGTTGGAGAATTGGCGAGTGTTACGTTTGCGAGTGTGGCTGTGGACAATTGCCAAGTTGCAATGCCCAACCAACATGCTCCTTTGTTTGCAGAAAGCCGCTCCTCCGAATATTGGCTATTTTGTCGTTCAAATCGCCATGGTTCTTGGCGTGGGGTGGAGCGGGACCAACTTTTTTGGGAGGGGGGAATAAAGCCTCAGGTCCAGATGCGAGAAGTATCAACAGAGAAGAAGGTGTCCTCCAAGCTCAGGGAGAGAAGGCCGACACACGGAGCTTTATTTCTGTGCTCAGCTCTCATCAAAAGAACGCTGTGGAGCCGTGGCTTCGAGGTCGAAATGGTATGGTTCTCGAACGAACCATTGTGGGGCTGTAGGGTCGGATGGTGGTCTAAGAAAAGGAGCATCAAGCAGGATTCAGTTAGCCTTGCCAGGGCCACCCATGCTGGGCGTCAGGCTGGGTAAGCGCATGGTGAATTCTGGATTGGCTGAGGAGTATGAATGCATTCCTTGGCAGCGGAAAGGCCTTCGAATCCTTTGACCCTTTTTTCCTCAATCACCATGAGTTGCTGACCGCACCGCCAACACGCCAGGCCCTGGGCCGTCTTTGACCCTTCTCACACTCGTTTAAGCCGCGTTTTTTTTCTTAGCTATTCACACTCGTTTTGCACATCTTCAAGATGGCGCTCCCATTAGGTATTCAGCGCATGCTCCTTTTCAGCATTCCCGCTTGCCTCGCCTTGGTTTTCTTCGTTTCCGCGTTTCAAGGTGGCTCCTTCAGCGCCCCACTCCAAACCATCAAGGATGGCGCGTCGTCCCTTTACCACAAAGACCGCTTCGGCGAACTCCTCTACGAGCTGTACAGGCCCATCAAGCTGCCTGTGACCGCCCGGAGCTACACCGACCAGCGGGGCAATGTCTTCGACACGGGTGGCCGGGACTACTGGAAAAAGCCCATGGGGAGGGACATCCTGGTCGTCGACATCGACACACGCAATCCGAACGGTACGAATGGGATATTCAACGCCGCACCGATGGACTGGGAGACAGTGCAGGCAGCCGGTTCCGCCTGTTGACGATCTCGCACGTCAACCACTTCATCTACTGTGAGTTTGCTGCTGTCTGGGCCATCCCCAGACCCTTCTACTGACACCCACAAGCACAAATCCACGGCTATGACTACAAGTTCTTCAACGCCCAGAAGATGAAAGACCACTGGGACACCTGGATTAAGCCGCACGTCCTGAAGGAGATGCTCCATGGTTACAAGTTCGTCGTCTTCATTGATGCCGACGCCATCATCCAGCACCTCGAGGTGCCCATGGAATTCCTGTTCAACCGATGGGACATCTCGCCAGACACATCGATTGCGATGCCCATCGACACGCAGCAGCTCAATGAGAACAGGACCGAGAGCATCAGCACCGACAGCAAGGGCAAGGTAGTGCTCAACAGCGGCGTCGTCGTTCTGCAGAACCTCCCCTACACGCACGACATGATGCAGGCCTGGACAGAGTGCACGACGGAGAAGCGCTACCCCGGCTGCGGCCAGTGGAAGGAGCGCTGGAGCCACGAGCAGCGCGCCTTCGCAGAGTACATCCGCTACGATTTTAACCCCAACGGCAACAACATTGTCGTACGTCCACCTCGTTTGCCCATAGTCTTGCCCCTCCCCCTTCTCTGCTCTCCAAGCCACCATATGACTAACGCGATCCCAACAGGAAATACCCTGCAACGACGCTAACGGCTACCCCGGCCTGGTCGGCAAGGCTAACGTCATCGACGACTGCAAGGGCGAGTTCATCCGCCACTATACTCTCGACAAGAACATGGCCAAGACGAGCACTGCCGACGTGCTGATGCAGAGCATAACGGGGCTGCTGCAGAAGAACTTTGCCCAACACAACGCGACCATTCTGGTTGAGGAGGCCCCGCCGCTATGATTCAACTTCTCCCGGACATGCCACACACATACAAGTACGTTCTTGTCGACAGCTTGGGACTGCAATGCGTGCTTGCGCAGGAGTTACGCACTTGCTTTTTCGTAAGGATAGAGCCAAAGATGTTCTTCACGGCGTTGGATACCACATGTTGGATTGATGATGAGGATACCACTTGGGTACATTGATAGAAGACATACTTGCACTAATTTCTAGATGGACATGTCCATCGGCTTCAAGCCATTTTGGAATAACTGGGTTGGTGTTTGTCTATACCTCATTTGAGGAGGGGGTTTTGGCGGGTGGTTTCTAGACGCTTGGCATATAGGATCTTGGATAATACGGAGTACTATGGAGTGAAGCTGGTGGAATTGGAACTTTTAGAAGGGCATGTTTGTAAATCACTGCAAGACGTGCGAAGGGGCATTCCTCTGTCCTGAAGGATCGTCGTCGGTTCCATGCATTTGGTGTTACTTGTTTCCGGTTGTGATACCACAGCATAGGCCTCACGCTGTTGCGCACTGGGAGTGTGTGTTACCTCCTGAGCTGGATACTACTGGCTTTTCATTTGAGCTCCTGCTCTCCTAATCCTCCAATTTTTGCTCACCCAGCAGCCCCACAAGCCTGGCAGCTGTCTGTTGACACACACCAACTCTTGCAGCTTCCCCCCTCTTGTTCCATCCTCCTTCAAAGGCCCGACCCAACCCTGCCACCGACTGAGCGCCTCACCACGCCCCGCTCAAACGGCCCATCGGGCTTCCCCAATCCCAATCTCTAAGATGGCCTCTGGCGGCGCATCATTCCCCTACTCCTCGCTGGAGCCCACAACCCAGGAAATCCGCCTCCTCACCTTCACCTACCCCACTTCAACAAACCCCCAACCCACTCTCTCGCAACCCTTGGAGACCTGCACCCTGACCCTCACCCACCACGCCCTCTCCTCCTCCCTCACCATCCCGCGCCCAAAATACCACGCCCTCTCCTACGTCTGGGCCTGCCCGCCCCAACGCACCCCCTCACCGTCTCGGGTCATGCACTGCAGGTACCTCACAACTTGCATGCCGCCCTTTCCCGCCTCGCACGCCAGCGTTTTGAAGGGAGGCTCTGGATCGATGCGCTGTGCATCAACCAACGCGACACGGCCGAGAAGAACTGGCAGGTGGGGATGATGAGCACGGTCTACAGGATGGCGGAAGGGGTGGTGGTGTGGCTGGGGGAGGATGACGAATATGGGTTAGGAGGCAGGGGGTTGAGAATGGCTGGGGAGCTGGGGGCGCTTTTCAAGGGGCATGTGAGGAGATATGCTGGGAATGGAAATGTGGATGGGAGAATGGACGGGGCGAGGATCGAGGGGTTTGTGAGGACCGTGAGGGAGTTTGTTGTGACGAGGGGATGGATGGGGGAACGGGTGAAAGGGGATGGGACGGTTGGGTTCGACTTTGAGGCGATCTGGAAAGTGTTTGCTGAGAGGCCGTGGTGGAGGAGGGTGTGGATTCTCCAGGAGGTGGTGCTGGCGAGGCAGGCGGTGATGCTATGCGGTGCGGATCCAGAGCAAAACACGCCGGTTGCGTGGGATGATGTCAGGGAGTGCATTCGCCTGTTCGAGTGGATGGTGCTCTACCCGAGCACTGCACCGGAGCACCACCGGCTGTACGAAATTTTGGGGGATATCTATCCTAACGTGTCACATCTTGCGTTGGTATCGGATGGGTACAGGCGTAGCTTGGAAGAGGCGAGCAAAACAGCCGATTCCTCTGAAGACGGAGGGATGTCACTGCTGGACACAATAATTTGGACTTCCCTTGCCCTCGCGCCTGGCAGTTCCATCCAGGCAACCGACCCTCGTGACAGGATCTACGGACTGCTCGGCGTTGTACACTGCCAAGACCGCCAAAAGATACCAGTCGACTACTCACCCGACATGACGTTGAACAAAACCCTCTTTTGCGACGCCAAGGCACTCCTCCTGCAACATGGACCGAATATCCTCAGCTTCTGTCAGAGGTCGCTACCTTCATCCAACAACGGACTACCTTCATGGGTGCCAGACTGGACCGCACCACGGATTACTGTCCTTGGTGGCGTTTTCTTTGGAGACGAGGCAGACGCTAAAAAGCGTGGCGATGCCAGCAGAGTTCCCTGGAGCGATTGGGCTTCAAAATGCCGGATTGAGGATGCGGTCTATGAGGATCCTGTTGTCTCCCTCCAGGGGGCTGTTGTTGGGCGCATTGAAAAAGTTGGACGGGAGTTCCACACGGCATCTGGCTCGTCAAACAACCTTAATGAGTGTCGAGAGTGGCTTCTCGAGCTCCAAGAGATGGTGAAAGAAAGGGGGGTTCCCGGGATAGCCCATTCAGAACTGGACGAACTATGGCGGGTGCCCATGGCCGATTTTGGCTTGGCGGGACGCGCAGACGCGGAGGATAGTAGCAGGTTCAGACGTGGATTCGATGTGTGACGGGAAAACTGACCCCTCCGTCTGACGTAAAAACCGCTGAGGACAAGGGAGCTTGGATCTTGTCTCAGTCTTGGGAGTATCGGCGAGTTTGGAAGACGGACCAGCGTCGCGCTTTTGTCGATGACGCCGGGCGGCCGGGGCTGGGGCCAAAGGATGTTAAGACTGGGACCGCATTGTGGTGCTTGCCGGGGCACATGTACTATTCGTGAGTAGGCAGGGGTTTCTCGACTTCCACATCGTCTTCTGGGTCCGGCGTACCTCTACGGCTTGATCGACGGCGAAGGAGTTAGCAGTATTTTGTTCAATGAAGTAAAGCTTGTCTGACGGATGAGCTTAAACGTCATACCTCGCAAGTGGCCAAGTTGGTAGCAGACGCGAGTAATATTTGCCCAAGCCAAGAGATAGCAAAAGAAGAGAAAAGAAAAGAAAAGACTACCCTGCAAACTAAACCTCCCCGGACTCAGGTGCTGCCAGGATTCAATCACCCAGTTCGACTCATTCCCAATGCACTTGCAAGATTGGCAGTAAGCTTCACCGGGCTGGCTGAGGCCAATCTTCGTCCAGCGTTGCGGACAATCGCCACCATCGAAGCTGCCTGCGCAATACGTCTTCACACAACGAGCATCGACAACCTATAAGTGGCCTCCGTGGCACTGGTGCCTCAAGAAGATCAGCTCCTCCCGATCCGCGGCAAAGCGGAGTGGTGACATTCCATCCCGCAGCTTGGCAACTGCGGAGTTTCTATGCCAACGCATCGTCCACGGTTCCATCGGTCTTCTTGTCGGGTTCCTCACGCTCCCTATAGCACTTAAATCTTGAATAATGGGCCCAGTACTGTGTCAACATCCCTAGAGCCTTTCGATCGCGGCCGGGAACAGGTGATCCGATTCCTCGTCGTAAACGGTGCACAAGAAGAGCTCGACCAGGAAGTCTCACACCCAGGTGACTGGCTGCTAATGTCCTCATACTCAGCTAGAAAGAGTGAATGAACACTGCTCACCTGTGTATCCGCATGACCCCCAGCCATATGGAGAGTTGTTCATTCGGTGAGCGACCCGATCATTTTGAACATGGCTACATCGTCTCGCTACTCGAACCTTCTCCCTAACAGTGGAATGTGAACTCGTGGTGTGTCTTCGTAACCCTTTCCGTGCTCGGCATATCGACGGGTGATTTCGGTGTACTCAGCTCAGGAACGGGCTGTGGACAGCTCGAGGAGGTTAATGTTGAGCGATTCAGGGGTGACTGCGTTGGCGGGAAACGACTCGGCCCCACAACCTTTTGCGAGGGAGAGTGAAGGAAGGAGGTGGGGCACCCCAGTTGCGGTGTTGCACTCTCCCGTCTCGTGCCAGGGGAGTGGCACCAGATGTCCTTCCCAGATCGTGCATCAGGTACCTTCCGTGCCGTTGCCGACGACCCCGAGATTCGCCGACAGATCTGAAATGCCCCTTCTTTATCCAGGGTCATTTTCGATTTCCATCCCTAAATATTGGAACTCCATTGTCTCTCACAACTTAGAATTGGACCTTGCCGTACCCCTCACCAACCCCACCATCACCACCACAATGGCAGAAATCCCCAAGACCATGGCCGGCATCCTCATCGAGGAGACAGGCGGCGTCGACGTCCTCAAGTACAAAACCGACCTGCCCGTGCCAGAGCTCAAGGAGGGCGAAGTCCTCGTGCGCAACGAGTACATTGGCGTCAACTACATCGACACGTGAGTCCCTCACCACCCCTTCTCCACTATCCTACCTCAACTCCCAACTCACCTCCCTCCCATAGTTACTTCCGCACCGGTCTCTACCCGTCCCCCCTGCCCCTCATCACAGGCAAAGAAGCCTCGGGCACCATCATCTCTCTGCACCCCTCGGTGTCCTCCTCGCCGCACCCCACCACCGCCTCCCTGACGGTCGGCACGCGCGTGGCCTACATCGCAGACCACGCGTACGCGCAGTACACGGCCGTTCCCTCGGCCTCTCTCGTCCCCATTCCGGACAAGCTCACCCCCAAAACAGCAGCCGCCTCCCTCCTGCAGGGCCTCACGGCGCTGACATTCGTCCGCGAGGCGGCAGGCCTCACTCGCCCCGAGCCGGGCAAGCATGAGCACCAGCTCGGGATCAGCTCCGGACCGTGGGCGCTGGTGCACGCGGCGGCGGGCGGCACAGGCGGGATGCTGGTGCAGATGCTTGTGCTGCACGGGGCAAAGGTCATCGGGACTGCGGGCGGGAAGGAAAAGTGCGAGATTGCGAGGGCGAACGGGGCGCAGTGGGTGATTGACTCGAAGAGCGAGGATGTGGTGGAGAGGGTGAGGGAGATCACGAATGGGAAGGGGGTGGATGTGATTTTTGACGGGGTGGGGAGGGCGACATTTGAGGCGGATCTGGAGATTGTCGCGCGGAGGGGCACGGTGGTTGTTTTCGGGAATGCGGTAAGTATATCTGAAGAGTGGCGGGGCGATGAGCAAGTGCTGACAAGACATGCAGTCGGGTCCGGTCGAGCCGGTCGATCTTTTCAAGCTGGGCAAGAAGAACATCAAGCTGATGCGGCCGGTGCTGTTCAACTACATTGTGACGCAAGAGGAGCGGGAGGCTTATTGCAGGGAGCTGTTTGAGCTCATCACCAGCGGCAAGGTGAGCATCAAGGTTCACGGGGAGTATCCGCTCGAGGAGGTGGCGCGGGCACACTCGGACTTGGAAGGCAGAAAGACGACAGGGAAGCTGCTGCTCAAGGTCTGAAAGAAAGGAGGTCCCGTCTTTCCTCTATTCATCATGAATTACTATCTCTAGAACACGTTTAATGTCGAAGAAGAGGTCATGCCATGGTCATGGATAAATTTTGTTTCAGGCCTTCTTGGCCTTGAGAGCCTCAGCAGCTCGGCCGGCGGCTCTTGCCTGTAACCCTTGGGGTTGTTCTCGACCCAGCGCCAGAGGTCGGCGCAGGCGTCCTCCAGGGTGAACTGGGTCTTCCACTGCAGCTCCTTGTTCGCCAGGGCCGGGTTGGCGTCAGGTCCAGCACGTCACCCAGTCTCCGCTCGACGACTGATAAGGCAGGTCCCGGCCGACGACCTTGCTGAAGGCCTTGATCATCTCAAACACTGTGCTGCCGCGGCCGGAGCCCAGGTTCCACGCCTTGACGCCCGGCTTGTGCTCGCGGAGGTACTTGAGGGCTGCCAAGTGGCCGCTGGCGAGGTCGAGCACGTGAATGTAGTCGCGGATGGCGGTGCCGTCCTTCGAGGCGTAGTCTGTCCATTCTTAGTCCGTTTCCCTGGTTTATTGACTTTTGTCTCGTACTCACCATCGCCAAAAACCAGCAGCTTCTCGCGCTCGCCAGTCGCCACCTTGCCGAGCAGGGGTAGAAGGTTGTAGGGAACACCCTGTGGATCCTCGCCCATGAGGCCGCTGGGGTGGGCGCCACAGGGGTTGAAGTACCGCAGCAGGGCACCGTTCCACTGGTCGTAGGGTTTGCCGGCCTTCTGAAGGTTGCGCCGCTGCGCCTCGACATGGTCTGTGATGACCGTCTCGATCATGACCTTTGTCCGGCCGTACGTGTTCGTGGGGCCGATCGGGCAGTGCTCGGGGATCGGGATCATGTTCGGCACGCGGGTGGCGTCGCCGTAGACGGTGGCCGACGAGGAGAACACGATATTGGTGACATTGGCCTTCTCCATGCAGCGCAGCAGCGAGATGCTGCCGCCGACATTGACGCGGTAGTACTCGAGTGGGATCACGCCGGACTCGCCGACGGCCTTGAGCGCCGCGAAGTGGATGACGCTGTCGATCTCGGGATGCTTGGTGAACACGTCGCCGAGGGCGGCTTCGTCCGTGATGTCGACCTGGTAGAAGGCGGGGCGCTTGCCGCAGATGAGCTCGATGCGGTCGATGGCGACCTTGGACGAGTTGTAGAGATTATCGACGATCACGACATCGTAGCCGTTCTCGAGGAGGGCGAGGGTCGTGAAGGACCCAATGTAGCCGGTGCCACTGCAGTCCGCGGTCAGTTTCGTGCGTTTCGTGGGGTTCTCGGTGTCTGTTGACGCGCGACGGCGGCGATGGCGGGGAATGAGGGGTAGGGAGGAGCCTACCCCGTAACAAGGACAGTTCCGATAGCCATCCTGTTTTTATATCTTTTTTGTCTTTTTCAATTCTGAAGTTTTGGGAATGAAAAAGAAGAGCGAGCCGTGGCGGCGGGGAAACGAGAGTGGCAGCGAGGTGACAAGAGAGAAAACTGAAGCGGTGTTGTAGGCGGCAGATTGAGGTTGATCAACCGTTGTCCGCCCGCTGCTGTCGCAAGTCGAATCTCAGTACTAGCTGTGGCCCGCAGTTTGCCATTGCAACGTGGGGCTGGTCCCTGGCTGTGACGCCGACTCGGGCGGTCAGCAGGGGTCACCGCTCTGCACCATCTTTGCCCGTGCCTGGTGTCAGCCGAAGTCGGGAAGGGGTCGCCCAACGGCACGGGAAAGACAGAGTCCAGGGGGTTGACCGGCCCGTGACAGACTCTGGATTCAGCCTCCTGAGTCGGCGCTGCCTTGGCTTTTCGGGACTGGCCGAATGTCAAAGCAGGCACAGCAGCCATTGTTCTTCATTCGGCTTTTGCCAACTGGCCTTTGTCCCCGCTGGCCTTGTTGAAGGCGGTGGAGGAGATCACCTGGATACGAAACAGAAACCTTGGAAACTGGGCAACACGAGTCGCATACGAAGGAAGTCGATTGAAATTTTGTGCTCAGCCATCGTTACGTTACAGCCGCCCTGCACACCCCGACGGCCAACGAAGCATTAAGAGGCCGCTTCTCCTCGGGTCCGGTCGCCGAGACGTCATGTTGCAATCTGCCAAGAGGTTGAATGTGAGCGAAGCAGTGGCTGGCTGCTGAGACGTCTTGCAAGTGAAACAGCCCACCGCGAGAAAAGTCGAGTGGGGAAAATCCCGCTAATTGCATGTGCTCCAGAAAGCATGTCAGCGCCAAGCTTAGTCATCCTGGACCCCAGCCAAATACCGGTCAGGGATCCCGCGCTCGGTATCACCCTCGTCAGCGCCAAACCGGGCTTCGAAAAACGCGCCGCAAATACGCGCCTCAGGTCGGCGGCATGCCAACAGCCAACGAGAACAAAGCGACGCCTGGTGCTGCGCAGCCATGAAAGGACCGTCACCATTGAGCAGTCAAAGCATCGCCGTTTTCAGCCACAAACAAGACCTTTCTTTCTGCTTGCGATGCATGGGGAAGACTCAAAGCCATTCTGCAAGTCATCGCCGTCGTTTTAGCTGCTGCGCGCCCCGAGTCCGAGACCCTCGAGCTTCCACTGTCTTTCCATTTTCCTCGGGGCCATCCTGGATGATGATGAGCACCATCACGGCTGATTTGGTGACGACTTGACACGAATCGCCATTGCCAATTCTGTTTGGCTCTCTTTTCTTTTTCTTCTCCCCACCGAACTCATAAGACGTCAATTGCATCAAAGACGTGACTTTGTGGGAGGAGATTGAAGCAGTGACGTGTCGTGTGTTGACCTGTGTCGTTGGTGTTGGGCGGGAACTGCATTAGGCTTCACAGTTCAGTTGGCACATCAAGCCAGCGAGCCACGCTGTCGGCCAAGGTAAGCCCTCTCCTCACCTCTGCCCTTGACCCAATCCTATTCATCCCTTTCAACTCCTATTGTGCAATTACTTCACTCGCAACCCACAACTCTGAACCCAATCTTTCTCTTTTCTTGTTGCCCCTCACCCAAACGCTTCTCACTCACTCACCTCTGCGTCTTCTGTTCTCTCTGCAACGTTGCGATGCCTCCTCATTCGCTCCCAACTTACCCACATCTGGTAATCATGGCTGACATTGTCACTAGCGCGCAACAAAAACCCGGAAACTCGCAGGGTCTTGCATCCGACTCCCAGGAAAGAGCTGACTTCATCACGTCAATACCGCCCATGCCACCTAGGCGTCGCGCCCGGGCCACCGTGAGTCCCTCGCCAGCGCCCCAGTCAAGGGGTGCTACTCCGCGCGGGGTGGAGGGCGAGACTCGGTGAGGACAGCGGTCCAGGCCAAGTACAGCACTTCCTATGGCTCCCGATGACTAAGATGCCCGATCGTCGCAACGTTGGCGGCGGAGGCAACATCGTCAAAGCAGCAGCCGAGGTCATCACTAAAGTCAAAAAGGACAACATCGCTGCCGAAGAGCGCCGCCGGATTAATGATCAGGCACGCGCTGGAAGAGAAGCGGGTTCGAGGGCTGCAACCGAATCTCCTCCGCCCCATCCCAGCATTGAGCTGGAGGACCCGGACTATTCTGGGCATGAAGTGGACGGGGGGTCGGGGAGCGAGTACGAGAACGACGATGGATCACAGACCAGACGTCGCACCACGCGAAAATCACCCCGGAAAAGGGTCCGCGATGACGAAGAAGAGGAAAGCCCGCGCAGAGGCGGAACGAAAGGAACGGGACGCTCGCTTAAGACGCGAGCGCGCCGCGGAAACCCGGAAGAAGAGGAAGCTGGCTGAAGCGAGGCTGCCGCGAAGGCCGCCGCCCAAGCGAAGGCGGAGCAGGCGAGACTTGCAGAGCAGGAGAGTCTCGCCGAACAGAAGAGGCTTGCGGAGCTGGACCAGCTTGCTCAAATGGCGCGAGAAGAGGCCGCGCGGGCGGCTATGCCCCCTCCACCTCCGCCACCAAACCATCTCCTCAGTACCTACACGACCCCATCCAAATCCACAGCGCCGGTGGACAACAGCAGCGGCCGACCCGGGTCTGCGCGCAGCTTCAACGCCGAAGGCGGCGTCTACCAGGGTGCCGCCGTCCGGACTCCGTCGCCAGAGCCGGCCCCACAGGTGCCCTCTCCTCAGCCTGCACCGCCGGGGCCCAGCTCACCTCCAAGCGTGCTAAGACAGCCTCCAAGGCGGCCCGTCAGGACTCCGGATTCGCGCAAGTCTCTTCTGAACGGGGAGCCCATCCATCCTCATCGATAGCTGTTGACGACGAGCAATCTGATCTCACCGCTTCGACTTACACTGGCCGGCTTCAGCACTTGAAGCCTGTCCCCGAACGAATGGACTCTGAGGAGGAGGACGAAGATCAGCCAGACAGCAGCCTGGTCGACGACGAAAGACCAACCGGCAGCGCAACCGAGGACAAACAGCCCCTGCGCCCAAAGTTAGACGCTCTTTCACCCCCTGGATCCGGACGCTTCTTAAAGTGATTGCTGTCTCTTTGCTCCTGCTGTATCTCATCACCATTCGCCACCTCCTTGTTCGCCAAGATCTCTTCGAGAACCCGGTGTTGACGCTAACTGGTATGGCTGGAAAGACTGGACGAACAACGTCGGGCAGTTCTTCCCTTCGCCATTGCTCCACCCGCGTGGCGTTCTCACAAACGACCAATACGACGATCTCAAGGATTACCTTCAGAAGCGGATGACGACGACCGAAGCTGCGGTGGAGAGCATCAAGTCCATCCTCCCCAAGGTCGTGTCGGTACGGAAGGACCGGAGCGGCAGGGTCATCATTGGAGAAGAGTTCTGGGAGGCCCTCAAGGATCGCATTCATCACGAACAAACCATCCTCACCCTGGATGGCAAGTCTCAGATCTCCGACAAGAATTGGAAGGCGATCCACCAGCGCCTCAAGGACGCGAACCTGGCCGGCCCGTACATTACGGCCGACAACGTGGAGCGCATGATCCAAACCGAGGGACCAAGGGCCTGGAGAGATGGGCGCGAGACAACGAGAAAAAAGTTGCCGAAATCTCAACCTGGACAAGATCAAAGATTCCTCCAAAAGCAAGACCAGCAGCGACGAAACTGTCATCTCCCGCCAAGAGTTTCTCAGCAAGCTCAACGGCCATCTCGCCAAGCACAAAAAGCAAATCGACACAGAGATGGACAGCCTCCGGAAAGACCTACACGGTCTCGTCCGCGACTTCCGCGCCACCGCCCCTATCCCAGCCGCATCCGGCCTCTCCAAATCCGAGATTACGGCTCTCATCAAAGAGGTCGTCAGCAAAGAAATCACGCACCGCCAATTCTCCGCCGTCACGGGCGGCCTCAAATGGGGCTCGACCAAACCCACCCTCAACGAGTCCCTGCGCCGCCTCGTCAACCACTTCGGCCCGGGCAACGGCGCGTTGCTCGACATGTCGGCCACCTCGCCGACATACAAGCCGCAACCCCGCCAGTCGGGTCGAAAGAATGGCTCAAGAAGATGCCGCGTGCACCCCAGTTCCTCCCAGACAAGATGCAGGCCCTGACCCCTGGTCCGAGCCGGGCCACTGCTGGTGCGCGGGCATCCTGGGCGCCCGGAACCGCACACTGCCGGCCGATATCGTCGTGCGCCTCGCGCAGTTCGTCATCCCCCAGTACGTCGTCCTCGAACACATCGACCCGTCGGCGACCACCGACCCACTATCAATGCCCAAAGACATCGAGGTTTGGGCTGTGTTCGACGAGCATTCCCGGAAAGAGAGGGTGCTCGACTGGATGGCGGCGCAGTGGCCGGGGGACGTGAACAAGGAAGGCAGCAGGGAGCTGGTAGAGAAGAAGGGGATGGCCAAGATTGGCGAGTTTACGTACGAGCATAAACCTGCTGGCGAGGGCGTGTATGTGCACAAGTTGTCGGATGAGCTGGTGGAGAGGTTGAAGGCAGCCACAGACCAGGTGTTGGTGAGGGCGGTGACGAATTACGGGGCGAGGGATCATACGTGCTTTTATCGGGTGCGGTTGTACGGGGAGGTGGTGGAGTTGGAGGCAGAGAGGGAGAGTCGGAATTGGTGACGTTGGCAGTGGAAGCGGGGGTCGGGTCAGTTGGGTGTCATGGCGTTTACGGTGGGCTGAACGATACCACGCGTTCTGTTTTCAGATTAGATATATTTAAGCGCCTTGGTGTTTAAGGTTTTCGGTAGCAACGAAAGATTTGATATTCTATCTGTGCTTTGTCGTTGTCCATGCAGTCGAGATGGTGAGAGTGCAACGCCTCCACTGAAAGCTGAGGGGGTTGATGACGGGTCTTCGCACACCTCACCAGCAGGTCACACATCAAGGCTGTCGGATATGACAAAATTGCTTCTCACAACCAGAGGTATCATTCCTATCACTATACCGACACAATCAACACCCCACCCCACCCCCTTAATCCTCCAACAACCCCGCTGCCAGCGCCTCCAAATCCTGCAGATTCCGGCTCATGATCCATCTCAATAACCCTCTTCCCGCCTTTCTTCTTCTTCCTCTCACGCTCTCCTCCTCCTCCTTCTCCGAGTCATCCTGGAACCACTTCCTCGCCTTCTTCTTCGGCGGCTCCCTCTCTTCCTCCTCTCCACTCTCCCCACCCTCATCACTATCACCGCCCGCAATGGGCAGCGACCGAAGCAAGGCAAGGGGATCCTCCCCGGCCCATCATCATCCCCGCCCTGCAGCCTCGGCATCATCTCCATCCGGCCGCCGCCACCACCCTCGTACTCTTCTCCCTCTCCTCGCCTTCTGCCTCTCCCTCTTCTCCTTCCGCCGCTGCTTCGCAGCCTGCTTATCGGCACATCCGCCTCCTTGACCTTCTCAGTCTCCTGCTGCACAAACTGCGCACGGAGCTGCTCGGCGGGGCCTTCCTGCGCAAAGTCCGCCTCGCCCTGCAGCTCGTAGATGGGGTGCGCGTTGCCCTCGTCGTCAAAAACGAGCTTGTTGCCCTTGTCCATGTACTTGAGAAGCTTCTTCTTGCTCTTGAGCAGCTTCTCGCGGCGGTGGCTGTCGATGACCAGCTCGGACTTGCCGAGCATAACGACTTTGGGTTCGGTACGGAGAGAGATTGGTGGTGGTGCCATTGCCTGCGGGGCATCGAGCTGCGCGTCGCCGTCGAGGACGCGCTTGACTGACAAGAAATCGGCCTCGTCGTCGGAGGCGCCGCCTTCGGCGTCCTCGCCGAGCAGCTTGCGGTAGTGCGAGGAGAGGACGTCCTGGTTCTGGCGCTCGGCCATCTTCTGGTATTTGGTGCGGACTTGGTCCTTTTTGCGCTTGCCGCCTTCGCCGTCGGAGCCGTCTGTGTCGGAGCCCGAGGACATGGCGGCGCGGGGGCGTTTTTGAGGCGCTTGATGTCTTCGCCCTTTTGGAATTTGATTTGTGGGGTGCCTGGCAAGCCGAGTGACTCGGCGAAGCCGTCAAGGTCGAGCTCGTCGAACTTGAAGACTTCTTTGTCTTTTTGGAGGTAGACGGAGCGGGTGTAGGAGATGAAGGCCTTTTGGCCGAGGTATTTCAAGTCGGCGGACTGGAAGCAGTGGGATTGGAGCTCGTTCTTGATGCTTTTCTTCTTCTTTTCGCGGACGTTGACCTTCTGTATTGGGACTTTCTTGTGCTCGAGGCGTTTGAGGAAGCCTTCCTCCTCGCTGGGCTCGAGAAAAAGGACAGCCCGACCCTTGCTCTCGTACCGGGCTGTCCGGCCGACGCGGTGGATGTACGTATCAGCGTCTTCGGGGCAGTCGACCTGGATGACCCAGTCGACGGCAGGGAAGTCGACACCTCTTGCGACGACGTCGGTGGCGAAAAGGCAGGAGTACTTGGCTGAGGCGAACCGCGACGTGATCTCCATCCGTGCCACCTGCTTCTGCCGACCGTGAAGATGCAGTAATGGGATGCCCGGCTGCATGCGCTTGAAGCTCTCGTACACGAACCGCACCTGCTTTCCGGACGACAAGAAGACGATGATCTTGGCCTTCAGGTTGGCTCGCAGGAAGCCCCACAGGGTATCGAGCTTCTCAGCCAGGGGTGTGACGATGTAAGATTGCTGGAGTGTCCGGTGTCGCGGTTGCTGCCGCTTCGTGTACTGACACATATTCGGGGTCCTTCAAACTCAACCGCGCCAGGTCGGAGACTCGCTTGCTCTGTGTCGCGGAGAAGAGGAGGGTCTGCCGAGTCTTTGGGAGATGCTCAACCAGCGCGTCCACTGCCGACTGAAAGCCCATGTCCATAATCCGATCGGCCTCGTCGAGCACCAGAATCTGAAGGTTGTTGACGTCGAACCCCGCCGTTTGATCCAGATGCTGCAGCATCCGCCCCGGCGTGCAGACCAGGATATTCATCCTCCCCAACCGCTCTGCCTCCTCTTTCAGGCTCTTTCCGCCAATGACCAGACCCGCAGAGAAGTAGTGATTCCGCCCAATCTTGCGCAGCACGTCGAAGATCTGAACGGCCAGCTCGCGGGTGGGGCTGATGATGAGGGCGCCGAGCCCGTCATACTCGGTCCATCGGGCGTGGTAGAGCTTCTCGAGGACGGGGACAGAAAGGCGAGGGTCTTGCCGCTGCCGGTCTTGGCGGCGCCGAGAATGTCTCTGCCCTTGAGGGCTAAGGGAATCGCGGCGCGCTGGACATCGGTGAGGACTTCGAAGTGAGAAGCGCGTAGGCCCGAGGCGGTCGCTTGGCAGAGGGGGAGGTCGGTGAAGTTTTTGATGTCGGCGGACTTGGGATCCTGGCAGGCAACTGTCAAAGGGAGTGACAAGAGAAAATCAGAAAGAACAAGGGACTCACCAGTTGGTTGACGGCCTCCTTCAACTTTCCTAGATCCTCCCTTCCCTTTTCCTCTTCAGCGATTTCGACTCTGACTTCTTGGGCGCCTGCTTGCCGCGGTGCGCAAGGCCGCCCTTTCCACTACCATGCGCCATTTTGACTCTATCGTAAATATCTCCTCCGACCGAAGCAGAGGCAGCTGTTCACAGATCAGCGTCGCATCTCCTCTGGAAATTTTTGGCGGAGAGGGATTCTGCCGGCCGCCCCACCAAGCCAACACGGGCAAGTGAGCCAAGGCGGCGGAAACGAGGGCAACAATGATACAGGGTTAGGGTCGAATTCTGGCATGCTTCTCCACAACACTTCCGCCCTACAATCAAGTTCCTCAGGCGGCTCCGGGAAGGATGTCCTCTAATTGAGTACAAAGGTTGGAGACAGGAAAGACGGAACACACATAATGTACACTGACCGGATCGCGGTATGGAACAGCCAAACGGAACGCGAAACAAACGGGACTGGTGCCCTTGCTCGTATTCATGGGCACGAAGCCGGGTATCAAGATCGTCAAAACAAAGCAGTACTCCTGAGGCCCTAAACAAGACCCACAGCGGCCACCCGACGGACTTACAATGCAGCTCTAACGCCCAACCGTTTATATCAAGGGCTGATCTCCCAACCTGCAACCCCTCGGCCCATCATTGTCATACCATGTCTTAACCAAAAAGTCCAACTCCACCATTAAACCACTTTCCCAGAATCCTTGGGCGGCCGCCAACCATCCCCGACCCCGTACCCCTCCTGCTGACTCCCGCTCTGCTGGCTCTGGCTGTCATACGCCAGCCTCAAATCCTCGATCTCATCCCCCACCCCATCCACGTATCACTAACGGCCGGAATCGGAAACAGTCTGCACAGGACCCAGTACATACCCGCCGACACCAAAAACCCACAAAAGAAATTGAGGTTGTAGATATACGTCGCCCCAATGGGCACCTTGTTCCCACGGCCCCGGCAAAGCCCACCACATTGATCAAAATCCCCGCAATGTACGCGGCATACGCGCGCCAGTGCACGCCGTAGGTGAAGTAATACGGCCCGGTGCGGCTCGCGTCGTACAGCTCCCTGACCTCGAGGTACCCGCGACGGACGAGGTAGTAGTCGGAGATCATGACGCCGGCGATGGACGACAGGAAGACCGAGTACGCCGACAGGTAGGTGGTGAACTGATTGCTGGAGGTGAGCAGGGTGTAGGGGCACATGGCGAGGCCGACGGCGGCGCAGATGTAGCCACCGCGGCGGATGTTGAGCCAGCGGGGGAGAAGGGCGGTCATGTCGGTGCCCGCCGAGACTGAGTTGGCGGCGATGTTGGTGCCGAGCTGCGCGAGCGAGAAGGCGGTCGCGATGACGAAGACTCCGAAGCGCTGGGCGGAGCCCCCGTCGTCGATGAAGCGCTCGAGCAGGTCGAGCGGGTCCCAGATGGGCTCGCCGCCGTAGATGATGGAGGAGGAGGAGGACACGATGATGCCGATGAAGGAGGTGAGGGCGAAGCCGATGGGGATGGTGAAGAGCTGCGACCAGATGGCGTCGCGCGGCTTGACGGCGAAGCGGGAGAAGTCGGGGTCGTTGACGATGAGGGTTGCAAAGTTGGCGATGGACGACATGACGCCCTTGACGAATTCCCAGGCGAGCTCGCTGCCTTGCTTGGTGGCGGGCTGCCGGATGATGGGGCCCACACCGCCGGCGCGGACAACGGCCCAGATCAAGAAGGCGATGCCGGCCATGGGCACGAAGTAGGCTTTGACGGTGAAGAGGTGGCGGATCTTGTGCACCGGGAACCAGATGGCGGGCAACGAACAGAACCAAAAGATGAAGAACGAGACGTAGTCGGCCGTGGTGGTGCCCGAGTTCTCGGGAAATGTGTTCGGGATCGTGGTCGGTCCTGGATCAATGTCAGATGACGAGTAGTTAAGAACCCCGGAGGGCATGCTCACCCAGCTCTTCCAGATTGATCGAATCATCAGGTAGACACAATGTCCTCCAATGTACGCCTGCACGCCATACCAGATGCAAGCTGTGGCGCTATCAGTCACGATGCGCAGTCTGAAAAGCCGCGAGGGATTACGCACCCATGGCGGCGCGGTTGAAAACAGGCCATAGGCTGCCCAGATGCCAAACGACGACCGGCTAATGACGGGGAAACCGATGTGGTATGTAGCACCAATCCGACCAGTCAGGCAGATGAAGCAGCCGGCGATGGCGTAGCCGATCCAGACGCACAGCCAGGACTGCCACCAAGACAGACCGCCCACGATCATCGAGGACGAGATCATCCACGTTGATGTTGAACGAGTCGGCAATCCAAAACCGACAAAGTTCCACGGACCCCATTGGCGGCGTTCCGGCTCGACGGGCTTGAGATCATGGTTCGTCAACTGAGGGAGGGCGCGAGGTCAGCGATCAATTATGGACGACGGGTCGACAAGCAAGACGAAGAGGACGGGGCTCCCTCTTCGCCGTGACGACCGCGCAAGAGTTCGCACATCAATTGGTTGTTGGTCAGCCCCGGCTCGGACTCGACGGCCAGCTTGTCGGCGAAGCGCCGCAAGGCAGTGGGTTTCTCCGCCATGGTGCTGAAGCTGCGATATCCCCACCGTGTTAACTGCAGGGTCGGCAAGCTTAAAGGAAAAAAAATATAGTCCCAGGGTTCAGCGCACGAAGGGAAGGATTTCTAGGACGAAACATCGGGGCGTGTCCTGCAAGATGACGCGCAGTGCACGTGAAGCCGGGAGGCGGGGGATCGAAGCAGAGAAATGGTGGTCGCGTGCGTATTATGCACTTTTCTTCCCCCGCGGGACGGCACACGAGAGTAAAACTCCAAACGTGTCCCGCTGGAGAGGCTCGACGAACACGCAGAAGGTCTGGACCCCGAGTGGAGTGGTTCGGATGAATATATCTCGGGAGCGAAGTCTCCGCCACGACGACATCCATGTACCGTAGTCGGGTTGTCGTCCGATACTGAGCGCGGGGTTTATCGGGCAGCTTCCCCCCATCAGTTCGTCCAGACGCTGGCTATCCCCCACGGCTGCCAGGTGCTCCATCAGTCCGTGCGCTGGGGATGGCCGCACAGCTCTGGAGCCACATCAACGTTGGAGCAGGCCGTGGCCATGAGGAGGTGGCCAACATGCTGCTCATGCTCCCGCAGGAAAAAACAGGCCATTGAGGAAGATCTTGGCTCGAAGTGGTGAATGAGTCTGGAGAAAGAAAGTCGGGCTTGGCGGGCCTTGTCAGACCGCTTATTGGCCAATGTGTTGAGGGGCAGGCGTGCTCCCTTATCTCCCGTTAGGGCTGGTGCGTCAGATTGCCGGGGAGCCCTATCTTGGACCCTGGACTGCCGCGATATGGGGAGGATAAGTTATCGCCTGGTAAGTGACCCCGCAACGACCTGTACTTACTTGATCTCATTGAGTCAAAGGATCATTCGGCCCCATCCGTCTATCGGCGGCCCTACAGTTTTCTGGGATTCAGAAGCGACTTCCTGATAGAGCAAATGTCCACGCCGCTTCGCCTCACATTCAGCTCCCAGATTTTCGGTGCCAGGCCTCGTTCTTGGCACAAGAGCTTGATTTCATATCGCGCGACCGCAGGGAGATAAACAGAGCCAACGATGTTGAACTATCATCAACCTCGCGGTAGCAGACGCCTTTTCTTGCACTTTAGTATGTTCTGCGGCTGTAAGTAGCATGGATTACCGACATTATTTATCTGCGTGCCCTCTCCTTGGACCGCTCCAGGCTCCAGGGCAGGCAGGGGAAGCTAACTAAGGAGGAACCTATGGAGTGTTCCATGCCAGCGTCGACGACTCTCGGGGGAAGGGCAGGTGTATTCTTGTAATACACTGATTGAAGAGGCTCCAGGCAAGACGGATGTTCCGATATTCCGACGTTTCCTTCGTGGTTGAGCGCCAGGGGAAAGGTAGTAAGGGAATGTTGTCCACAACTCTGGCCACATTATGAAATTGAGGATACGGTAACTTCAAAATTTCCTCAATTCCGTGTGGTTGCTCCAGGAGAGGCCTCCGATATTACGCTCCTCAAGACACTCCTGCAGCGGTCAGTTCTCGCAAGGCAAGATGTTGGATGTCATTTTAACATCGTGGCATGGCTGGTGTTTACGTATTGCAATATCATGGATGCCATTGCGAAGCTCGCCGAGTTTATCAAGCTAGGATAGGACGAAGGTCGATGTTGCTCCGATCATATGTGTGCCGCTACGCGCAGCATCTCACGATAAGGTCAAGGGAAGACTGACCAGGCGAGATTTTTGCCCAACTAGCTTCGCTGCGAGACAAAGATCAATCTCCCACCGAACCGGGCGACGAGGGTATTGATGTAGTATGAAAGCTCGCACAATTTCGTCGATGACTTTATGGCTGCTTCAATCTCTCCAACGCGTCTCATTCTGCGCAAGCGCCCGAGGATTTGCATCGATAGAAAGACTGAGACAGGCCCTCTGGAACGATCCAAAAGTAGCATAGAGGTCGTAAATCCAAGGATCTTTGCAAACGCCACTAGCCAGTGTCTTAAGGTTTGGTGGTCTCCAAGGGCTATGGCATGCGCCGGTCTTTCCCCCTAACTACATCGCGACCGATCTAAACCGCCTGGATTGCCTCCTCACCATTGTTTTTCAGGTGCCGTAGAGTCAGATCGCCAGAAGTGGTCGTGTGAGATGTTGGTGGTAGAGAATGTGACGGACTGAACAGGTGCCTGACCCTCGCCTGCCCTTGATTTAACTTCGATATCACGAGCTTTATGGAAGAGGACACGGACCAATGTTTCCCCAGCAGGGGTCTTGCCTGGTCGAACCTCCATGTCAACGTCCTTGCAATTGAAGTTCCTTAGAATCCTTCAATTTCGGACTCCAAGTCGCAAAGGACGAATCGGAGACCGGTCGCAATCATTAACTCATCGATATCGAATTCGAATTCGGAATCTCAATCTTGTCGATCGAAAGATCACTCGTGCGAGCATCATTTCAGGTCATTTGTGTCCTCAATGGCCGAATCAGATGTTTCTGTGCGATGGCTTGCTCCGATGGATGCCTCGTCGTCCACCTCCGGCCTCGGCAGCGCAAACCGCGAGAGCTCTTCCATGTGGCGTGCCAGGTGGATCAACATGGACTTCAGGCCTGATGACGTGCGGCAGAGAGAACAAGTCGCCGGTGATGACGCGTCCAATTCTTCCTCTCAAAAGTCGAGAAGTAGGGTAGTCGAATGAGTTCGAAAGAGTGGCGAGGCCGTGTGCTCAGTGTCGACATGCGTCGAGATGTCCTCTCTTGAGAGGAAAGTGGCGGAGCACTTGGGCACATCCACTGCATTGGCGTACTAGCATCTCATGGTATATCCAGTCGTGTCTTGCAGCATACAACTTGTTCCCGCTGGGACATGTCAGGTGCAAGCAAATCTAAGGTCGAAAATCTCCTCGGACGTGTCGTCTGGGTACGCCAGGCAACCATGCGTTAGAACAACACGCGGGAGCCTCGGAGATCCAAAGACAGTATGGAGACTTACTTCCAAGTCATTATGTCTGTCATTGCCATGGACTCGAGCTGAAGTTGGTAATATGGACATTTCAAGGTTGGAGCGTCCTTCGATTCCTCAGGAACGTCCGGAAGCAGTGACTTCCACCGACAACTGTTCGGTGTAGCCGGTTCGTGCTGCAGAAAGTTCGGTTGCTTCTCAGCACTCTGAGCTGCTGAAGATGCTGATCCGAGGATGTCTGGTCTCGCCACAGTCTCCCGGAAGAAGAGCGAGGTGGTTGCCGACTTGACCGACTTGCCATCGTTGAGACTTAGAACAACGAGGGGCAAGTTGCACGCGCTTTGTACGGAGGGATTGGTGCGAGGAAATGCTTCGGAATCTGGAGCTGCTCGGTCTGGATGCTCACGCCAGTAGATGAGATGTCCAGTAAATGAGCTGTCCTTGCCGATGTGCGTTCGCCAGAGCGAGCATGCTTCGACGGATCTCTTGGGTCTTCGGACTCGAACGCTGGTTTGGAATATTGGCAAAATGCGAGTATTGGCTAACTTGAAATCGTCTCTGCATCTCTTTCACAGGCTGTGGAGGTCCGGGGGTTCTGCGGTCGTGATAGCCTGGGCCACTTCCCTCTGTAGCGTTCCGCCATGTTTGAGCAGGGATCACTCTTTGAGGCTGTTGGACCCGCTCTTCACCCTTGGTATCACGGAGACAAAAACATTGGTATGGAGGTCGCCGGGGTCATTCTCGGCGCCATCCCCATCGCCTTGTATGCACTTGACAACTACAAGCGGTGCCTGAAAACGGTCAGAGATGTGGTCAGTTACAAGAAGACTTAAACGCTTTCCGCTCCATATCTATATCCAACAAACGCAACTCTAGGTTACGCTACGCAATGTAGGCATGCCCCTGGAAGATGGCTCTCTGCCTAGCAAATCTGAGTTGCAGGCTCATCTGGAGCTGCTTCACCCTTCTGGCTATGCCGGATTCATGAGTATCACTGCTGAAATGGAAGAGCTCCTTGACAATCTTCTCGAAAAACTCCACGTTGACTCTCAGGGAAAGGTAAGACCAGGTGGTGCCCGATAAGACACGCCATTCCTCGCATCCCTGCGTCAAGATATATGGGAACTGACTACGCATTCAATGACTGTGCAGCCCAAGATGGACGGTCGACCTAGCAACTCCAATACTGGAACGATGCCATTAGCAAGATTCTCGAGAAGCCCAAGATCCAGTAGACGAAGACGGGCGCTTGGTTCAAACTCTCCAGTCTCTCTTCGACAGCAGGACCTGCAACAGCGTTTGACAGGATGCTAGCCGCATCCACGACGCTTTTGCCCGGAACTTTCGATGCGACTGCCTGGAGCACTGCGTGAATCTGATTGCCTCCTGGCATCTGGATACCGAGAGGCTCCCTCCAACAAGACCACTCACCGTCGTGGTTTGGTCCTTGTTACGGTGGATTGGGCTCCAAGTGTAGGGAAAATTGAGGATCTGTGTATTGGGTTGTTCGTTGAAGTTGAAGTTGTTGTTATTGTTGTTGAAGAGGTGGAAGATGGGCGCAATGGCTACTTAATAGCCATTGCTGGCAACAAAGGCAGGCAGGGGCGGTCTGCAAGTGTGGAAGGTCGCTCCCACAGAAGGTTGCTCTTACAACAGTCCTACCATGGTAGATGGCAGCCGCTATCTGTTGAAGTCAAACAGGAGGGGCGCCTTTCGGCGAACCTATCCGACAAACACAGCTTACGATTATTCCCTGCACTATGCCTTCTGTCACAGCCCCTCCGCCTAAGGGCAAGAAGAGTGGTGTCAAATTCTGGACCAACATGAATGAGACGTCTTCTATGAACTTGTTCCGAATGGCCGGTATGTTGTCTCCATTCCGGCCTCAAGGTCGGGGGAAAGAGGGAGAACGCAAGCGACTAGGGCTGACTGTCTTCTTTCTTTAGTGACGGAAACTGTTTTCCAAACAATTTTCTTGACCCAGCTTATGTGACCTAAATCGGATTTACATGTTACAGAACTCTGCAGTTTCGTGAGGAAACACGATCGGGTACAGCAAGGGCTGGTGCCGTGCACGGAAATGGATGGTTCGAGCCCGTTCCAGGAGATTGATGCTCCGCTGCATCGAAGCCTCTGCAGGACCCCGGATGGACTTCGTATCTTTGACCCAAGCACTGGAAAACACTCCTGATTACTTTCTGCATCTGTAGAGGCGTGAGAGGTTTGTCATTGTGACAGAGGCAGCTTGGGCTGTGTTGTGACTCTGCGGCACTCGTTGGTTGAAGGAGAACAGCTCCTTCAAAGAGGTAACTGAGGCGGTCAAATTGGGCTTCAAAGGAGACAGTTTATCACTAGCTGCTGCAAACGGCGAGCCCCTACTCGGCATCTCCTGCTGTAGCGGGAAGCAGGCAAGCAAGGCAGAACTGGTGATAGTACTCTGTGTGTTTTGTGGTAGAAATGAAGGAAAAAGTAGTGGTGGGCTGGCTGGAACATATGAAGTGGCAGGGAGCAAAGTCTCCTTTGTAGGGTACCTTGTAGCACCTGCACCCTGAAGCCACAGCACGTGCGGCCATCCGCAACCACAGGCATACAAGACAAGACGTCGCCGCCCCCATCGTCTCAGGCCCGACAACTGATCCGCAACAGAATCCTCTTTGCCCTCGGCGTCCTGCTCCTCGAGCTCTCTCTCAGCACAACCATTGAAGCTCTATGGCAGCAAGACCACAGCCAAACTGCACTCCCCGCGGACGAGCTGGCTCTTTACGAGGTTGATAACCAGCACTCAGACCGCATCCTATGGGTATGCCGCGCAGCGCTGCCTGCGGTGTGAGCTCCCCGGCCAAGACTCTCATAAGTCGTTCGGGTTTGAGCAGTTCTGGAGACATTTTAATGGGGTTGTGACGCCGGTTCATGTTGCTTATTTGCAGTTGAGGTGATTCTTGGAGATAAAAGTAGTGACATCGAACCTAGAGGCCCAGACTCTGTCGGAAGAGTCAAGGACATCTCTCGAAGCAAGGGGTGTCGGCGAGTCTGTAACATCCAGGCAGTCAGCACAGGGGATTGATTCAATAGTCTATCCGGCGTTGTAATGATATCCTTTGGTTCTCTCCACTTTAGCCGGCATTGGGGAATAGTCGTGAGGGGTGCGATGTGGCGTCCTTCGCAGCAGTATACACACGAACTGATGGGCTGGACCGCCCACGTTGGTGATATTAACCGATAAAATAACCGGCAGGCGGTTGCTTCGCTTACAAGCCTCGTAACGCTGCCGACGTCATCCTGGAGCTGAGATGTCAGGGGCAGTTGACATCTTGGACGTCTCGCACATTTGCTGCAGAGTGCTTCCAATACTGAAGGAAGTAGTTAGACACCGAGATGGATTGCCTTTTCTGTTCATTCCGGCGCAACAGAGAAGGCAAATTGAGGTCGATGCTTCTCAACAAGATTGCCAGGTCCTCAAATTTGAAGCTATCAGATCAATATCGCCACCTTGATTTGACCCTGATCTTGGTGACAAGTAATTTCGACAAAAGGAGCTTCTCCATGTGTCCGGAGAGGAGAAGTCGGGAAATGTGTCTGAAACTTCTGTCCCCCACAGCCCTCAGACCTTCCATAATCCGGGCCAACAGTCTTGCCGAAGGGATGGTGACATCAAGTTGCTTTGGGCATAGCTCAAGAAATGTTTGGATGGATCCAGGAGCCCAGCTGTCGATCTGCTCCTCCTGTCTCAGACATCAATCACAAATTCACAAGCTCATCTCTCTCATCACGCTCGTCTTGACCAATATGAAGCTCACCGCCATCATCACCGTCTTCGGCCTCGTTGCCATAGTCGCCTCCAACCCCGTTCCGGACCCCGAGACGGGCAAGCTTGAGGGTGAGGCACTGAAACCCTCGGCCACTGGCTTTCCCATTTTTTTTTTTTTGAACCCAAGGCTAAGGTATTAACCTCGTCCAGCCCGCAGCTGTCCCGCCGGCATCATCCTCGAGAGTTGCCTGCGCCAGTGCAAGACCTCGGCTTGCGAAAGATGCTGCAACCGGTCATGCGTTACCTGTTAGAGAGAATACGGAAAACGTGGAGGGGTCTGGGAATGAAGAATATGGGAAAGGATCGAGAAACTTGACTTGTGGATGAGTGGGATAGACAACTCGGAGCTCATGAACAGGGCCGGGAAGACATGTTCATTCAAAATACTACGCTCCGTCTTCAGCCTTCAAATTCACCGGAGATTATCAAGTATCTTTTAGAGTACTGAAACACTATAAGATCTCAGCTATGATGGGAAAGATGATCCTTTTACGCCACGGAACATAAGGACGAACGGAAAATAGAATGGATTATTCACTGCTCGTTTTCAATGTGACTAGCCAACGCAAAGCCGTTGTTACCATATGCGCGTTGCTTGAGTCTTACCGAGTATTGCCCTGTGGCGACCTCTCGGAAAGAAATGCTTTCGCGGCCATTTATCTTCGGCTCCAACCCCAGCACGACACCGCATCGGCCATGGAGCTACTTCCGGTAGAACTGATACAGCATATCTGTGCCTATCTCTGCCATCATTGTCAACTCCCATATTCCTTTGCTCATGCACAGACGTTGGATGTTTCGAGAGCAAGGACGCGCTGGCCAGCCTTTCGGTAGCATCGTCCTGCATCCGTGGCACTGCACAGCCCATCTTCTTCATTATTTCGCGCCGGACCTGATCCCTGACAACCCCATAACTTTCCTGGGCGCGATAGTCAGCTGCCTCTTTATTCACAGTGTCATACAACGTTCAGGCCTCGCTGCACTATAGCTAAGTATGTAACTGGCTGAGCCTGGTGTGGGCCTCGTCAACCCTCGGCTAAGGGGCCGAGCCTCGAACCCCCCCCCCGACTCGGCAACCGAACCCCCGACTCGGCTCGGCAGCCGGATTCGAGCTCCTCCGAGTGCCTCCATCTTGCAGGGCCCAGCCCGTTACATTAGCCCCCCTCTCTGCTAGTGGCTTCCTACTCACCCGTTATCCGGCCGTGGCCGGCTTTGTAGCAGTCTAGTCCTCGATCCGGGGCTACCTTTACCGGCGTTCTGCATCCTGACACTCCCACCAATTAGCTGTCCGTCGGTCCTGCGCGCCCAACTGAGTCTCACTATATGGTTTGTTCTTGACAACTGACATTTGAAACAGAGCTCGGCGGAAGAGAAACCGGTAATGCCTCGCTTATAAATCAGATAAAATACTGCGGGTCATTAATCTCGCCGGGACGGTCTAAAAAGAATACCGAAGTAGCTATTATAAGCAGATATTTAAGACTCCAAGAAGCACTTGGTTCTTAGACTCCAGCCCAAAAGACCCTTTAATTACTTCATACGGCAATGTCGTCAAGGCTCGAGGGGGCGCCTCTTAACACCCAACCTGTCTCACTTTTAGGACTAGGGAACATGGGCCTTGCCGTGGCCCATTGTCTTCTGAAAACCGGCCATGATCTAAACCGTGTGGAACCGAACGCCCTCGAAAGCCGAGCCGCTCGTCGCTCAAGGCGCCGCCCTGGCCGAATCCCCTTCTTCGTGCATAGCAGCAAGCGAGGTCGTCATTCTCTTCCTCCTCTCCGACGCAGCCACTCAGGAGGTCCTATCCGGCGTGCAAGACTTCGGCGGCAAGATCATCATCAACTTGACGAACGGAACCCCTGTGCAAGCACGGAAGACGGGGCGTACTCCGCCCGTGGCGCGCGGGCCTACCTTCACGGCGCCGTCATGGTGCTCCGCTGCTTGTCGGGCCCTGATGCCTTGACGCTCTATTCGGGCATGTTGGCGGCATTCGAGTCTTCCTCCACAGTAACTGCAGCTCTTGGCGCGTCGAAACACGTCGGCGAGGATCCCGGGACAGCTTCGCTGTTGGATAATGCGCTCCTAAGCATCATGGGCGGCATGTTCGAGGGCTTTGTCCAGAGTCTTGCGCTACTAAGCAAGGCCGGTATGGACGAAGTCGAGTTCACAACTGGGCTAGCCGTGCCCCTAATCAAGGCGTTTACAGCATGGTTGCCCCGTATCGCGGGACAAGCGCGGAGCAAGGAGTACAGGGGCGGATCCACGTTGAATATGCAGTTGGAAGCTCTTGATAACATTGCGACTACGGGTGCGGAGCTTGGACTTGACCTAGTCCTCCTAGGGTCTTTACGAGAGCTGATCAAAGAGGCTGTGCGGCGAAATCGGGGTGAGGAGAGTATTGCTGGTCTCGTTGGACTTCTGTGTGACGAACCTCGGGCCTCTACTTCTGAAAGACACTCCTGAAGGTTATGCTGACGAGATCGGGTGAGGTTGGGCAGAGCGAAAAGGTCTACAACAACTGTACAAGCAATTGTCTCAATGCTAGCACTGGTCAACAAATTGTATTGCTTACTGAGGAAGCTGCCGTGATGCCTGTAGTCGTAGAGATCGTGAGCTATATATCAGCTTCCTCTTTCTAGGTCAGTCTAGATCATTCAAACTCGGAGAGAAGAAGACAGAGACGGCAGAACTCTATGACATTAGAAGGATACTTGTATATCCAGATGTAGAGCAAGATTGCTCAGGTAATCAACTAAAAATGTACCACTAACGGCATGTGACAAAGATCGGGCCCCTACGTTCTAAGAGGGACTGTTACGAACGGAATGGCGGTTACTGGTTACCACCGGTTCGTAATCGGTGACTGGGATCTTCACTTCCTCTAGTGGTCCGTTGGCAGACACGGTCACTTAGAGGGGCACTCCTGAACACTAGCATGTGTCTCAAAAGTATGAATGAAGGCTCCGATTTCTTAAGTTTACTGTGAGGACGAATGTCCTCCTAAAATACATGGCGGGCACCGTGACCGCGGAGCGGGCACCGTGACCGCGGAGCGGTCACGTGTGTCCGTGGCCGTTGTGGGGCCGTCGGTCCGCGACGCGGCACACCTAACAGGGACTCTGAAGGTGTTGTGTGATTGGGTCGGGGTGATTGTTCGGTAGAGCCAAAAGGTCTACAATAAGTGCGCTCGAGAAATTGTCTCAATAGTTGATATAGAGTTGCATGTCCATTGCTTACTGATGACGCTACTGTGGTGCGCGTAGGCTGTAACGTACATTATCAGCGAACGGGCCATATCAGCGAGCGGGCCACTTCAAAACCCACATATAACCCTGAAAACGCAGTCTTGTTAAAGTCACCAACCATTGATAGAATTCTCTATAATTTTGAAATTGGTTTATTCATTTCTTAGAGACTAAGATATAATTTTGTTTATTATATTTAAGTAATAAAGTTGAGTCTCAAGCTTGGTTAATTTTAATTCTGGGCTAACAAACGTAGACCACTATTCTTCAACGAGAAACTACCTCTGTTAGCATCATTTCTAGTGTTTCCATCTCAATATCAGGTATTAGGAAGACGATCTTGAAAACTCAAAAGAATTTTTATTGGGGTTTGGTGACTTCAGCGAAGTTACGTTTTCAGGGTTATATGTGGGTTTTGAAGTGGCCCGCTCGCTGATATGGCCCGTTCGCTGATAATGTACGTTTAGAGATCGTGGTCTATAATTATACAAGCTTCCTCCAGCTCGCCGATGTTTCTTGGCCTCCTTCACTAGTTGGCTATCCGTAACTCCTGCATGCCCCACCGGGTTCGTGACAAGTAGGCGACGTAAATAAGATAAGGGTTAGCTTGCCTCAGGTGCGGGGACATTGTCCTCTGCAGCTCTGGGCCTCTCTGTTAAGTTTTCCTCACGCAACTACTGTACAAACATCATATACCCTACTGCAAGGTTAGACTTCGCATCACGCCGGTGATAGGAAGTAGGTAATTTACCAAAAGGCTTAGAACTAAGCGCTCCTATAGAAACAATGGTTTCTAAGCTATATTTATAAACTTTGCAATAACTAGCCAGTCTCTCTCATCTGTTTTTCTGTCGTTGCGCAATCCGAATATAGCTTTTGAGAGCTGCTGCTGCCTGGAGAGACCCCTTGGCAATTGCCACAACCCCTCATTCGTCTCTGGTGGCAACAAGCAACGCAAACCTCGACCTCATTCATTTCTCCATAGTTAAAGAGACCTCCTCTCAGTCTTTCCATGACAGAAAACCAGATCGCACCTACTCCGGCTGAATAAGAGCCACCAGATTGTGCCATGGCCTGGACAGCACGCAAAGTACCCTTGCCTGAGGTCGTCGAGGCCTCAGACGACATCGACCAGAAGGCACGCCAGCTCGCCGATCTGATCAGAAACAGCAAGCACTTTATCGTCTTCACAGGCGCAGGCATCTCCATTCTGCCGGTATTCCGGATTTCAGAGGCCCGGAAGGGGCATGGACGCTCCAGGCCCAGGCAGACAGCGGACGACGGCAGCCGTCAGCCCGCTGCAGGCGATCCCAACTCTCACACACATGGGCTGGTTGAGCTGCAAAACCGGGGCTTGATGAAGTATCTCGTCAGCCAGAACTGTGACGGTCTGCATCGGAGGAGCGGTATCTTGCCGGTTGGTCTTACCTTAACCTGGATCTGTTAACATGTCGGGTGTCTCGGGTCCCAACTACCACTTTGTGACCAGGACAAAATCTCCGAGCTCCACGGCAACAACAACCGCGAGTATTGCAAGGACTGTGGGAAGGAGTACATCCGCGGTAGCCGCTCTTCCTTCCCCTAATTCTCATCCTCACTCACCCTTCCCTTCTCATCCCAACTTTCACCCCTTTTACTCACCTCATCTCCCTCCCTCCCGGCATCACTAACCGGTCCCACTCCATATTAAATACAGACTTCCGAGCCATGGCCCCATACACAACCTCCGTCCACGACCACCGCACCGGCCGCAAATGCACGCTCTGCGCCGGCCCTCTACAAGACAGTATCATCAACTTTGGCGAGCCGCCCGAACGTGCTCTCTCGCTTGCCTTTGAGCACGCCAACAAGGCCGACCTATGTCTTGTCCTGGGTTCCTCACTCACTGTTTCACCTGCGAACGAGATTCCAGAAGTTGTCGGTCGAGAAGAAGGAGGGTACAAATCTGGTGATTTGCAATTTGCAGAATACGCCGCTGAATGGGATGGCGAAGCTGAGGGTGCATGCGAGGACGGATGAGTTGATGGGGAGAGTGATGAGGGAGTTGAGGGTGGAGGTGCCGGGGTTTGTTCTAAGGAGGAGGCTGAAGGTTATAGTGGAGGATGGGGCGGTGAGGGGCGGTGGAGGGTGGCTGTGGAGGGGTGGACGTGGATGGGACGCCGGTGTCGTTTTTGAGGGCCGTGAGGTTGGTGAATGGAAGGAGGGTGGTGAGGCAGGAGCCGTTTGTGTTTGATTTGCGAGGGGCAAGGTCGGGGGAGGATGTGATGGAGGTGAAGTTGGAGTTGGAGTTTATGGGGCATTATGGAGAGCCTAATCTTCAGGTTACTCATGAGATCGGTGAGGCGAAGGTGGGGGCTGCGGTGGTCTATCTGTTGGAGTACAACCCGGACAATGGGGAATGGAAGACATTCATGGAATAGAAGGTGTTGAGAGGCAGAAGTCGTGATTCGAGGCCCGACTTGTGGTAAAGCCGGTTGATGACTGCCTGTTGCTCATCTTCAAGTTCATAGCTGGTTGGGCAGTGAGCCCTTGGTGGCCTTTTTATTGGTCGATTTTTAGCACTTCTCGGGGCATATTTCCTCCTCTTCTCCTCCCTGGCTAGTTAGTGGGTTGACTTCTTCCGTCGCGGATCGGGTATGACCCTGGAGTTTCGGGAGACAGGCACTTCCTGCGCGCCAAGTCACCCGAACCCGGCGCGATATCGGAGGGCGCATTCTTGACATGCATCCGGCGGCTAGTAATATGAAGCGTTCAGAAGAAACCAGTTCATTATTTGGGATTCCAACTTTTCTGCTGGGTCCAGGCTATATCACCAAGATGGACGACGTCGAACTCCGAGTTCAGCACTCTTCTTCAGGGGCCGAAGAGGCCTCGGTCGGGAGACACAGGAAACGGGCTTGCACTCATCCCTTCCACCAACAGATGGTGGCAAGGATGCGTGGCTGGTCCTGGCTGGGTGTACTATCCTCGAGGCCCTCGTCTGGGGTAGGTCTCAGAGAATGGGGACCATAACCATTGACATTTTACTTACCCAAGGGAACCCATTGAGGCAGGATTCCCATTTGCCTTGGCGTTTTCCAAGAGCACTACAGCCGTCAAGAACAATTCTCCCGCCATGTTTCAACCATCCCAGCCATCGGTACCACTGCAACGGTGAGCCCGCCCCGTTCCTCGTACTCGTCACCCCCGGAATCCAGAGGCCTAATATGCTGTCATAGGGAATGATGTACCTCGTAGCACCCATAGTCTACTGCGCCTCCGTAAATTCCCAGTTACCGAAAGACGTGCACCATCACTGGTTTCATTATTGCCATGGCCACTGCTGGGCGCCTCCTTCGCCAACACGTCCTCAACTCCTCGCCACGCAAGGCGTGCTCTACGCCCTCGGCGGATCCCTGCACTACTTCCCGGCCTACCTCTACCTGGACGAGTGGTTCGTCCGTCGCAGGGGTCTCGCGTACGGCGTGTTCATTGCCGGGGCCGGAGCAGCCGGCATCGTGATCCCCCTGAGCATGGAATGGATCCTCCACACCTGGGGATTCCGGACCGCGCTGCGTGTGTGGGTCGCCGTGTGCATGCTGCTGACGACGCCTGTCTTCTTTGTGCTGAAGGCGCGGCTGCCGGACCAGCATGCGGATAGGGGCCCGAATAAGTTTGAGTTCAGCTTTTTGAAGAGCTCGGCGTTTTGGGTGGCTGTTGAGTGGAAATATTGCACAGAGCCTAGGGACCTTCATGCCGGCTTTTGTATGCCCTGTATGTTTTTTTTCCGTCCTGAAGCGAAAGGACGCGGCTGACAATGATTTTGCAGCATTTGCCGTTGCCCAGGGCTGGTCTGCCCTGTCCGGCACCATCGCCGTCTCCTTGTGCAGCGCCGCCACTGCGATAGGGGCCACGCTGACCGGCTGGCTGGTCGATAGGTACCATGTTACTACCGTCCTCAACTTCTGCACCATCGGCACCGTCATTGCCGTTTTTGTCTTCTGGAGCTTTGCAGTTTACCAGCCTATCCTGTATATTTTTGCCCTACTCTATGGGGTTTTTGCTGGAGGCTTCCCGGCTACTTGGTCTGGATGTACAGGGGCCGTACGGCAGAAGTATCCAGTGAGAACGGCATGATCATTGCCATGTTCACTGCTGGCAAAGGTATTGGATGTGTCATCTCGGGCCGGTCAGTGGTGCGTTGGTAGCGTCGGACACCTGGAAGAGCTAGTGGGATACGCTTATGGCAGTGGCTATGGGTATTTGATCGTGTTTTCCGGGGTTACCGCATCGTTTGCGAGCATGGGGTGGTTTGGGAAAAAGTTGCGGTGTGGTATAGCTGGTTGTACTCGGGTTGGGATTACCACTACCTAGGATTACCTACTTCTGCTTAGCTGGGAGGGCGGTTCTCTTTGTCCTTGTGACAAATATAGCTGACAACCTCACTAGCGCTCAGAACAGCTCTGTTACCTCCAGCAATAGCGTGACGAAATGACAACCCCTGAGAATATGTCTTAAAACGCCGAACATCACTACTAGCTCCTGCATCGTTGACCATGCCCGCCATCCTTCCGTACATATCACCATCTCAGAAATATAATCACCACCCAGATCCTGGTTCGTACCCCCATCTTGCTCAGCCCGATCCAAGCATCACCGCTCCCGTATTTGAACCCCTCTCCACCAAGGCCTTCGGATGCTCCATCCCACACCGCTCACAAAGCACCCTTCGACACCGAAACTTACCCCCAACCCCAATTACTCTCTCTTCCCACCATTACCACTACCACCAACCCCTCCTTCTGCCTCAACACTGCCCAAGTTTGCCTGTCGCCTGCCCACCGCCTGTAGCCGTCCCCTCCCCGGCGACAATTCCGAGTCTCGAGCCAAAAGCTCGGCCAACGCCCTCCTCTGCTCCACGCCAAACGTCCACATCCTCCGCACCGGCCAGGGAAAGGACCCCTGCAGGGATTTGCTGAAGAGCTTTGGGAAAATGTCGGGGAGAGTGCGCAGGAAGACGCGACACGTCCTGCGCAGGCATTCCAGGCTTGGTTGATCGGGGGCGAGGTGGCGCAGGATTTGGAGGAGGAGTTCGTTAGGGAGCGTGAGGAGGGAAATGTCGTCGTTGTCGTTGTGGTCGGGAAGCTCTGTGTGAGGGAGTTTGCGCGGTTTGGGGTTGGTGATGGGAGGGTCGTAGTCGGGTTGGTGGTAAACGGGTTGTCAGCATTGCGGCCAGCGGAGCGCTCGTCTGGAACGGACATGTTGGTGGTGCTTCGCTGAGAACGGAAAGGCGGTAGCCGCCTCGATTAAAGGGAGTTGCGTGGTGTTGCCCCAAGCGATTTGATGTAGTCTGGTTGGGGAGATCTGCACTGGTTGAGCGGTTGGCCCAAGGATCCCGGGTCATGAGAGGGATGTTCTCCAGGCGCCAGTGTAGGAAGAGGTGCATCCTGTAGTAGCCTGGTTGCTCCGCTAGATCTAGATTGCGGTGCAAGTGTTTGTAAGGGCTTTGTCGATGTTCCGTCGCAACTGCTAACCTGTGCTAAGCTGAAAGTTCAAGTTCAATTGGGTAGAGAGTAATTATCTCACATACTTCATGCTATGGGATGGAAGCCATCCAGCCGTTATGTACCCTTGAGCCCTAATTCTCTCGCAGGATGACGAAAGACCTGCAGGTTGCTGCGAGGGACCTGTGCCAAGGAACGACGGACCAGCTGAAGGGTACGTGCTTCACTGTCCGGACTCGGGACTGCCAGTCGTGCTTCGCACCCAGGAGACGCGGTTTCATGCGGTGAAACTGTCACCAAATACTCACCGTTTGTGGCTATAGATATTGATACAAGACAGTAAGGGGAGAGTTATAGGAAGCAGATAAAGTACTCTCCACTTACGGTGATCGTCATGAAGCCAGCACGGACTTCACGTGGAGATTGTGTCGTCACGGGTTCCGGAAAGCTTTCTTCCATTTAATTACTAGTAGTTGCGAAATCAAGTTCCTGCTGACAAGAAGGATAAGAACAATCGTTCGCAGTAGATGACTTCTCCTGCAGAACTTAGGTCGATTTGGCCAGGGGACATTTATGAGATCCATCACTGTAGCCGTAGAAATAGAGGCCGCTGTTGGGAGAATGACTGAGTGCTCTCAACCCGAACGCTGCTCGGTTTCCGTGTGTAATAGGGTTTGTATCGTTTTGAAGCTAACTGCATGCCGCGGATATATTCTCCGATAGTCCGGTAGAATAATCAAACGAAACATGACCGCCGCCATCCCTAACCGTCGTTTCGTAGCTCTGCTGTAGGCTGTACGTCACTCGTGACACGGCTGGGGTCCAACAACATCCACTCCTCGGACTTGGTGCCCGCGTTTCACTCATGGAGCGACCAAGGGACCGCGTTGAGCGAAGTCAATCTCCGAGGAGCGCTCCACCAAATTGCAATATCGGTTTTGGGCGGCGTCATAGTTTATGTACCAGCTCAACGATGGCCGAGTAAAAATATCAGACCAGCCTCTCCCATAATTACATAGGATTGTTGTTCCCCTAAGGCCCTCCCTCTTTCTCCTGCTCTGCAAACTTCACATACACGATAACATGGATATCAAGAAATATCATCTTAGGAACCATCATACATACATAATTGATGCACTCAGTGAGCTGCTAAATCATTATTTCCCGCAAGGCGCATTATTCATACGCCAGAACGCAGCTCAGAGGGCGAGGAAACAGGGTCAGCGGCATCGCAGAGGCGACTAAGAGTCAGGAGGCAAACGGCTGGGTCAGTCAAACCAGCAGGCATGCAGCTGAGAAAGCGATTGTGCTCACAAGCCCTACGTTAAATCACAGGCTCTGCCACCCTGCTTACCACTCTTTCCATGCCTGAGGATGGCATTCAGTCCCCATGCTGGGATGACAAGCGCGACGCTGCTACTGCAGTCACGGCAACGGAGGCTGCAGTTACCGGTGTTGCGTCCACTTAGCGGCATGTGAACCACATCATCGCTCCCTCTTCCTGTCCGCGGACACGCCCACCAGGGACACCAAGACGGCGGCCAACGAATTCGACACGGCAGCGGAGGCATGAAGGAGATGCACGGCAACTACAGCTCAACTTGGACGAGAGCGAAGAAAGTGGCCGAACTCGATGCGAACATCGACAAGCTCGAGACCGAAAAGCGCGGCAGGATCCTCAACCTCGCCGTCGACCTCCTCGCCCTCTTTGCCACGGGCCCCTGCAGGTATTGTGGCAGGCGGAGGAGTGGGATGTAGTCACGAAACCCCAGGACCAGCTAGGTTGCAAGTCCGTGGGTGAACATGTCGGACGCATGCCGTAACTGGCTGCAGGTCTTTGCAGAGCGGGTACTGGAGCCGCCCATGAAGCCGAGGGTTAATGGTGGGAACTTGGTGCCAGCGCAGTCGATGGTGAATCGCAGGTACAGTTTGATTGGGCAGCAGACCGACGGGAGATCGATTCTGATGGGATGACGGGGGCACGGGGAGGGGCGTCTGATGGGTTTGACGTGATGGAAGGGAAGGGTGTCTTGCTTGATATGACGATGGTGGCCGAACTGGAGAATTGCGGTCACAAAGAAGAGGTTGAAGAGAAGAAATGTTCTGCTTTTCTCGCAGTCAGTGGTTGAAGAGTAGTTGCTCGGACACCACAAGTTTCGAATGCGGAAAAAACCAGAGGAAAAAGAAGCTTACAAGATTAAGTTCTGAAAGTGTAGGTGCTAAATGAACTCGAACATTAGACTATGGTCGTCGACAGTCCGACCGAGAACGATCTCCAGTTTGGTCAGGAGTCTGATAAATTCCCTCGCTCTGGGGATTGCGGCCATTGATAGGGACGGAGGAGGAGAAAGTGGACAACCCTGCTGGAGCCGGAGAACCGACACCCGGCTCAGGTCTGGCCTCCTCACCCAAAGGGGCCGAGCTGGATGCGCCAAGTGCCAAGGAGGGATGAGATTGGCGCACTTCTGTTCTCGAATCCTGGAATCAGGCATTCTGGACTCAAGTGCAGCTGGGCCCCTCATGTGATGCGCCGTCATCACACTCCTCGCGAAGCGTACGCACATCTATTGCACCTCGGATACGGAAGCCATCGGCGGAGCGGATCGAGGCAGACATCAAGTCCCGGCCATCCACCATTGGTTCTGGGTGGGATGCGGCGCGGATATCCAGGGCATTCGGGCCTCCATCTTGCTGATGGTTCGCGGGGTCTCAGCGTGCGGAGGATGGCGGTTGCAGCCCCACATGCGGCTTGCAGGATGCCCCGCACTGAGGATGGTTCCCAGTAGCCAATGACAGGCGGGGTAATGCATGGCCGAACTCATGGTACCCGCAGTCCCACCGGACGCGCCCAGCAAGGTGGTCGATGCTGGCCAGCTTATCATTGGCTGACATGGTCCCGGATTGGCCGAGCCCCATGCCCGCAGCTGCATGGCAGCCTTCTGCTCGACGTCAGACCAGACCTTGAGCATCTCCTTCCGGAAAGGAGCGGCCTGCCACTGCATATCTGCGACTCGATCCCCATCTCGATTCCCACGATGCCTGTATTTTTCGCTTTCTAGGGGACGCCAGCGGTTGTAAGCGAACCTTTGGATTACTTCTTTTCAGCGTGCGGCGGTTTCCCGATTCAAAACAGAAACGACACGAAAGAGTGCCGAGGACTGCGCTATCCCGAGGCTCGCGGCGACAAAAACTCTGACAGACGCGCGACATTTTCTAGTTGGGGCGCCCTACTCGACCCAAGCCACATCTCATTTCCACAACACGGAGTCGATCAATATTTCGAGGCGGGCGACAGATTTGTCGTTTCGTCCAACCACGGAACCGTAACGAAGACCATCTCATCCGCAGGCCCACCCTTGCGCCAACCTCCGCACCTTGGACATTCTGAGGTAGAGGCAAACACTTCCCAAAACTTTACGCCAGTCCGATGAGCGGCAACATGTCCTCCAACGCCCCCTTCCTCTCCACTTTTTTTGCCGCCTTCCGCCAGCCCTCCTCCCTCTCGAGCGCGAGCGCCTCGGCCCAGCAACCAAACAAACACACCTCACAGCCATCCAACGGCAACCAGCAGCCATCTTCCGCCGCAACGCCCCGATCGATAACCTCCTCCGCCGCGGCAGCCGTCGCATCCCAAGCAGCCTCGCCACCCTCGCGCTCAGGCGGGGTCATGAGTCAGCTGCCGCTACATTCCCCGCGGCATCACCACCATCACCACCACCACCACCACCATCATCATCATAGTGCCGGCATCCCCATACCACAGGCGCAGGGGAACAAGGACAACAGCCATGGCCGGAGGCGAGGGAGTGATAGCAGCAGCGAAGGGTTCAGAGATGCGCTGGGAGCAGAGAACTTCTACATTGGGGGGCGGACGGCGACAGGTGAGGAGAGATTTTTCAAGTTGGGGGTTGTGAGGAGGGTGAGGAGCGGGGATAGGCTGAGCTTGGATCGGCTGAGTCTGTGAGGGGTTTTCAGGGCTAGGGAGACAGAGCCACAGGACTGGCGGCATTTGACGACTATGAACGATAACGGGCATTTGAGAATGTAGGCACTCAAAGGATGGGACTTGAAGGGCAGGCGTTACATGGCATGGGCGTTGGGTCGCGGGTACATAAGCATGAAGCATCACACATTTGCTTGGGCGGGGTGAACTGGGGTCTGGAAAAACAACGCTTGAAGAACTGGCGATCACGGTAGATTTTAACGGCACAAGGTGAAATGTATAGCTTGTTTCAACCTCAGTCTTCCTCCGCACCAAGCCCTGTCTATCTGACAAGAAGAACAAGTGGAGAAAAAACCACCGCCGCCGCGTACATGCTCTTTCAAGCTGCAACATTCCCCTTCGGACATGTTTCCTACCACATAAACCTCTGCACCCGTCCCCCATCCAACAGCCGCCCGTCCTCCCCACGCCAATAAAACGGCCGATACAAAAACATATACATCGTCCCGACGTTCACCGCAACAAACCAGGCCGTCTCCGCCGCAAGCCGGAGGTCAATCTTCCTCCCCAGCCTCAGAACCCAGCCAACCGCACCTGCCCCGCCTGTGCCGCGGGAGCTGGAAGCGACGGATACTGACCAGGACGGGACCAAAAGACGATAGAACACCCAGGGGAGGATGAAGTAGCGCGGCTCGACGAGCGGGGCGGTGATCAGCGAGAGCGCGGTGGACAGAAGCCAGAGAAGGGCTGTGGATGTCGACGGGGGCATGGACGAGGAGGCTGAGCAGAGCGGGCCATCAAGCAGCGCGAGCTCCCCGCGCGCAAGCGGGGCACCGCCAACCGCAGAGCGCGCCCGTGTCTCCGGTTCGGCCTGAGCCGGCTTCTGCTGGCCGGAAGTGGTGGCGTCGGTGGCCCCGGAGAGGCTGTCCCATGCCAGCCAGCGGCAGAGCGTGTATGCCGCGACGAGGGAGAGGCGGAGAGTGGAAGAGCGGAGGATGTGTGCCGGAAGATGTAAAACATGTAGTGTCGGTTGTCGGCGAGAGTGAAGGGGTGGATGATGGTGTTGTGTTTGACAATGGCAAGGGAGAGGAGGATGGTGAAGAGAAGGTAGGGGATGTTGACCACCACTGAGCGGGTGGACTGCAAGCTGAGGAGCGATTGGATGTAATTCAAGGGGTGGATGAGCGCGGCGTGAATAGATGGGAGGAAGAGCGGTGCCGAGAAGAAGGCGAAGAAGGGCCAGATGTAGAGCATCTGAGGGAGGTGAATGATGGCGATGTGGTTGGATTTGTCGCCTGAGAGTTGTCAGCAAAACAGTAAATTGGGCCGGAGGCAGACACAAACCCAATACAACACCGCCATTCCAGGCCACGAAACCGGCGAAGAGGGCAAGGATGGTAATGTGAGGCCAGATCTGCCTGAGCACTTTGAGAGGGTGGAAGAGGGCTGTGACAGTGAGGGTAAGGATGCAGAAGAACCATCCTAAGTAATTAGCAAGCCCGCTAGTCCAACAAGAAAAGAGAAGCAACCTACCCTGAAGGTCCGACTGGTTTAGGGGTGGATCATGAACCTCCTCAAGGTAAAACCCTGCTGCCGGTTTCACCCTGCGGAGAACATTCACAGCCTCCAGCCCACCCATGTATACGACCACCCAGAAGACATTAGTCTGCCGCATGAATAGCGCCACCACGCCTAACACAATGGTCCAGAGGTCATTAACAAGACCGGGGCGCTGAGGTCCGATCCGTGAGAGGTGGTTCCTGTAGGCAATGAGACCACAAGTGTCGAGACCACGTCGGTGTAGTACAGAGCCGAGAAGAAGAAAATGACTGGAAAGAGAGCGATGTTGAGGCCTGTTGGAAAGAGTTAAACGAGAGCATCTTGGGAAGCACCTTGCCATCGCGCTCAGCCGCCCGCACCTCGATAAGATGCCGACATTGTGATGCAAGCAGGGCGGTCAAGAGAGTTGCGAGCAGGTTGTTGTACCGCAGGCTGAAGGGGGTGCATTTCGATAACAGCCAGAATTTGTGATATGCTACAGAGAGCAAGTACCTGATTCCCAATGGCGTCAGTTAGGGCGAAGTAAACAAACCAGAGGTAGCACTCACAAACCAGGAGGGGTGGTGATCTTGTCGTCCCAGTCCCAGAAGCGCCCTTCGCAATAGGTCTGTGCTTGCGGTATGTGGAAGACCTCATCCTGGTCGTCTGTTAGCGGGTTGTTGACGGAGAAATAAGGGTAAGGAACGACTGACAAGATAGGGCTCAGGGGCATTCCGGCTAACGAGTGCAAGCCAAGACCGGGCGGCCAGGAAGAGTGTGAAAAAAACCGAAGGTTTTCAGAGCCCCAGAATGAAATGATGAGAGCAGCGGAACGCGGAGTATGCTAGAGAAATTCTCTGGGGATGCGGTAAGAAACCGGCCAAGGACGAAGGCGACGACAAGACCCTTGAACACCTCAGCAGCAACATTCGAGCGCTCGCTCGGGAGCCACATGGCATCCATTGTCTACAACAGGAACGAGCACAATTACGAAGTTTGAGTGAAGGGTCATGACAACTCTAGGATGTTACTCAAGAGTCATGGCATCGTTTTATCTTCGACTGGATGGAGGTGTCCTGGGAGGGATCATTTGGGCAACATTCACGAGGTGTCCACTAAGAGGCAGCTGGAGGTCCGTGCACAGTCTTAACCAGCACTTCATTTTCATCGCAATTCCGCCCTCCTTTGCACAGACAGCATAATGTTCTCTCCTTATCCCATAGCGGAACCGCACGCGCTACCAAAGCCACTGGCGATCTAAAGCCGAAATGGTGTAATGAGTGCGGTAGGTTGTCACGGCCATAGTGGCATGTGGTTTTTCTGCCATTTTGGGGCCAATGCTGAAGCCGAGCGATTGCTCAGGTTGAAGTCAAGGCAAGCTTGACCACCTAACCGAGTCCAGAGGGCACGAATAGATATTGGGAATGCAGGATTGTCTATAGAACGCTCGCTTTTATCAGGGTTCATACACCCGAGGCAAAGCCTCCCCGAAACCTGACCCAGGTGCCAGCAACCGCTCTCCTGATTTGAACAAGGAGAACTTAGAACGGCTGAAGTAATTGTTAGAAACTGGTATGTTTGGCCGAGCCTGGACGGGCTTACGTTGTCAGAGGCAGGGATCTCATGGATGAAGCGCTTGCCAATGAAGGGAACCTTCTGTAAGGGTGTCAGCAAACCTGCGCACAATAGCCGCCGTGCCATGAACGAGAACGCACCTGGAGGATGTCCTTCTGAATGCGGGGAATGCCAGAAGCATAGAAGATGACGGCGAAAAGGGCGACACCGCCGAACATGCCAGCCTTGACACCGCTATCCGACGAGTTAGCCTCCAACAGTGATTCTTTCCGAATGTCGAGCCGTCCAACAACCGATATCCTTCCGATCTGGGAGCCCAGAGTCCTTGGACTGGAACACTGAGGGCAACACCCAAAATTCCCCCTCTTTCCCAGCCCCAGACTAATTGATATGCCGCATTCCCGAGCCACCTCAGAACAGGCAGATGCCAAACGGATGCCGACTTACGTGTTGATGAGAGTCTTTTGGGTGATACCGGCGATGTGGGACTGGTAGTAGTACCTGGCTCCGAGTCAGCGCGCTGCTCGATGGGATCGGATGTCGACGGTTGCCATTGCGAAAGGAAGGCATTCGGCAGTTGTGATCGTTCCGGACAGGCGGTTGGCGCTTACTTGGGGCCGTAGGGGCTCTTGTAGGTCGGGTAGGCGGGAGCCATGCGGGAAGGAGTCTGCGGATGACATCAGTCAGCCGATGGTCGATGGCATTCAAGCGCCCGCTGTCATTGCCGGAGACGACAAGAATAAGCGCCTTGGTGTCCGAGGGCTGGTTCCTAACGTACGGCGAAAGGCATCTTGACTACCGCGACTAAGCGAGCGAGGGGCTGCTTCAATGGCTGGAAAACAAATCTCTTGTCGGCGACTGTTTCGAGCTTGCGGTTTCGCGCGAGATTCTTGCCGGACAAAGCCGGAACTGGAGGGCCTGAGGCAGAAATGCTTGAATCGGCCCACCTCCACCTTGCCTGAGGTGGTATTCTTCACATGCAGACAGCTCTTCAGAGACCCACTTTGGAGCTCCAGTGCTACCATTGTCCCATGCAATCAACCTTCTAGGTTTAGATTGTGACCACGAAGCAGGGTACTTCGTACGGCCCCAAACACTCCGCTGGGCATCTCCATTCGACCAAGCACTCGTTTCTCTGGCTCTCGAAAGTACAACAAAAATCTCCGTAGCCACACAATATTTTCAAACAATCCCTGTGAAGCACTGGCATCGCACCATGGACAAGGACATCGACGCCCGCTACGAGCGGCTTGAGAAGGCTCTAGGAGCCATGATTGACTCGCTAGCTAAGAACCACCCGTCAGAGCGACTCGCGGAGGAACTGGTTGCAGCCCAGAACGAGCTGTATGAAGGCCTCAAGACTCTCGAGCAGCATCAGAAAAACCACGCCAAGCTCCAAGAGCTCCGCCAACAAACATCCCTCCTCGACACCCAAATTAAAGACACACACACTGCCCTCTGGAACATGCGCAAGGAGCTCAAAGCAGTCCCCATCAGCTCTGACGTGCAACTCGGCGCCAAATACCCCTTCACCACCGCCGAGCTCCTTGGCTTCGCCCGCCGCATCAGCCGCAACACCCTCCCGCGGCCCGGCGTCACCAACGGCGTCGACATGACCCCCGCCACGCCCCAAGCCACAACCCAACCCGAACCGGACGACTCCTTCCGCATACAGACCCAGCCCTCGCAGCAAACACCCAACACCTCCTTCAACCTCAGCTTCAATAACGGCATGGTTAGCACCCCCGGCCCCGTCTCGGCTCCCACCCCAACCCCGAACGCATCGACCCTTATCGGCGGCGAGACCCAACAAACCATCACCACCCCGCTCCCCTCCCAACAACCACACCAGAACCGCCCCCGCCCTGCAACGGAATCCAAACTCCCCACCCACCTCAAGCCCGCCGTCAACCCCCTCCACGACGCCACCTTCCACCCCTGGCCGACTGAAGACGTCATCCGCTCCGGCGGGCTCGCTGCAATCCAGCGGCTCGTCGATCGGGGGATCGACCCGCGGGGGTACGACCCAGAGGAGGCTGAACGGCAAAAGAAGGCTGAAGAGCAGGCCAAGAAGGAAGCCGAAGAGCGGGCTCGGCAAGAGCGGGAAGAAGCGGAGCGGAGGATGAGGGAGGAAAGAGAAAGGATGGCGCGAGAGAGGGAGAGGGCGCGGCAGTTGGATACGGCCGGGGGTCCGGAGAGGAGGGATAGTGTGGGCGTTGGGTTTGGCGGCGCACGGCAACAGGGGCGCGGCCGAAGCAGTTTACCTTTCTGGGAGGGGATGATGATGAAGATGAGGATGAGGACGATTAGACGTCTTCTCAACCGGCTGGAGTTGGTTCTCTACCTCCTCTGCCGAAATCTTAGAGAGAACCGGAGTGGGAGGAGTCTGAAACGTACAGATGGCGCGGTGTTGAGGAGGAAAGGCTCGAATGGCAAGCCAGCCTGGGGAGCACTCTCACTCTGAAGCGGGACGTTGGCGGCGAGGAGCAGGACCAGGAATCGAAGCGCAACACATCCACCTATTTAAGTGAGAGCGCCGACGACGACGAGGATTGTGACGATCGTTCGGAGACGCTTGATGACGACAAAGAACCAATGATAAGGGAAGAGGGACGAGAGCGTAACTATGAGCGACGATTGAGGCATGGATCAAGTGCCTTCTGCGGAGGGGAGTGATGGGTTAGAGCTAAGATACAGAGAGAACAATCCGCCGGTTAAGGCCATGAAATTGTCGTCGGTGGTCGGCAGCAGGCGTTTCATTCGCTGAGGAAAAGGGGTTATCAGGGATAATACGGTCTGGATATGGCGTTTCGGTTGATCGGGTGAGGTAGGATTTCGGCCTGGCTTATGGGATAGATCGGTCAAACTGGGAACAGGACTCGGGATCGGCGAGACACACTGAGGGAAAATCAAGCGTTGCCATAAACACATAAATCTAAAAATTGAATGCTTCAGCCATGAACCGCAGATATCGAAGCAGGGTCATAATGATACACAGCCACCCGCCCAATTCCACTCCTCCTTCCTTGTTGGTACATGGAATTTTTTCTAGATCCCATCGAACCCTAAACCCCATCCCGCCCGACCCTCCTCCTGCGGCCATCCATCTAATCAATCTTGATGGAAGAGTAAATCTTGCGGACGAACAGCCAGCTGGCGAAGAAGCCGATCGAGCCTTCACAGCAATGTCAGCTCGACCCATCCAACCAGCCCAGCAACACAAGTAGGCAAACTTACCAGTCAGGATGAAGAACAAGAACGAAATCAACAAGCTGTAGCCAATGTACAGCACGCTGCCCGCAAACCCGCCAAGCGACAGCTTGCTAACCCAGTAGATGAGCGCGTTGAGGAAGATGTACCCGGCGGTCGTGCCGGCAGCCAAGAAAGCCCGCCACTGCCAGTTGTAGGTTCTCGGCGCACAGCAAAAAATAGACCATCAGCACGGTCACGGCGGCGCACGTCATGATCATCAGCCCGTAGCACAGGAACAGGAAGCCGAACATGTAGTAGATCTTGCTGAACCAAATGGAGCTCATGATGAAGTACAGCTCGACAAAGATGGCGCCGAAGGGGAGCAGACCCACAAGCAGCATGCTGGGCACGGGCTTGAGGTATGTCGTGACAGGGGGATCTGGCGCGGGATCTGGTTCGGGCGGACCGGGGGTTCAATGGCAGGCGCGCGGAAGCCAAGCCACGAGCCGGCGCAGGAGAGCGGGACGCTGATGACGAACCAGATCAGAATGATAACCAGCATGGTGGTGAATGGCACCGCGCCGGAGGACTGCTTCGCCCAAAGGAAGAGATCGAGGAGGAAGAAGATGGAGAAGACGATGCCCGGGACGAGGAGCGGCGTGAGGATGATGCAGAGCTTCCACTTTTCGCCCTGGAGGGATTTGTACATGCGGGCTGAAGTGTAGCCGCCGACGAAGCCCAGGACGGTGTACAGAAGGATCATGATGGTGCCGAGCGAGCCGCGGTTGGAGGGGGAGAGGAAGCCGAGAAGCGCGAAGGCGATGGTGAAGCCGGCCATGACGAAGAGCTGGGCGCCGTTGCCGAGAAGGACGGAGAGCAGCAGCGGGTGCGAGGGTGTGCGGAAGACGTCGCCGTGGACGAGCTTCCACCCGGAGTCTTCTTGGACTCCATCCTCCAAGTCGGCGGTGCCGGAGAAGTCCTCAAGGTTGAGCTGGTCCAGCCGGTTATAACCGCGCAATATCCTTCTTCAGGGCGCGGACGAGAATGGACATGACCGTGAGGACAAGGAAGACAACAATGATGGCCGAGTTGATGAGCGAGAACCAGTGGATCTTGGGGTCGAAGACGTGCAGGTACTTGTCCCAGCGTGTAGCCCATGCAGTGGCCGACGGGATCCAGTAGACACTGTAGGTGAATTGGACCTTGGTGTCGCCTGACTCGTCGAGAACCACGACATCCAAGTGCTTATTATTGCACGTGTCCTGACCAACGGCGCCGGTGTATTTCCTCGACTCCGGCTGGACGATGACGCCCACCACGCGGTATTGGTCGGTGCCCGGGACCTGGTGGTACTCGATGATGATGTCGTAGTGGTTATTGAACTGGACCTGGCCGTCCTCCTCGATCTCCTGTCCGAGAAGGAAGCCGGGATTGTAGAACTCCGTCCCCGTGAGCTCGTCCGAAATCTTCTGTCCCGCTGGGAGCCCGTCCACCAGCCAGTTGAGCGCAATGCCGGACCTGATTTGCTGGTTGACGAACAGCGCCGCCCCCTTCTGGTACGTCGTCTCGCATAGCGTCTTGCAAGTCTCGTTGCGGCCCATCTTCAGCTCGAATGGCGACGTCTTTATCCTGTCCCCGAACAGGATGCTGCCCAAGCTCTCGCCGACGCTCTTCGGCCCGTCTTTTGGCCGACACAACTGGAACAGCGGGTGGTAGTAGTCGTAGGAGACGACCGAGTGCAGCATAGCGTCTGGCCCCGCAACCGGCCTGATCGCATTGACGTAGAGTGGTACTGGCTCATCCTGCTTGTACGAGGTGGGCGCAACGCCGGGGAGGTAGAAGGCTGATGCGAGGTGCGGCGCGGCCAGCAGCGCGAGGAACGCCCCGCCGGGCGCGTCTCTTTTTAATTGCATGGTGGTTGATGTCAGGTTATCTGTCAACAAACGGTCAGAGGCAAAGAACAAAGGGATGGGTTGTAGCACGCTGGGGCTTGGTGATGCAGCTGCCACCCCGCGTCCCTCTGGGCGCCGCCAGGGGAAACGAAGGACAGCACCGGTCTCTTACGTGCTTTTCGGTTCAACCCCCCCGAAGGATCCGCGCTATAATGAAAATTGAATCATGCAGAAACGAAAGACGGGAATAGTTCTAGGAGCGACACTGGGAAGAATGGCCAGAGAGCTGGGAGGGTGTGGTGCGGCCAGGTCAGCCGTGGGCCTGCTGCCAGATTTGGAGTTGAAGGTTGCAAGTTGTCGTCTTCAAAAGTGCAGCATCGCCGCATCACCCTTGCCAGGCAAACTGAAAAGATGGTTGGCCTGTGCAACGCAATGAGGTGGCCCGGTCGAGTTGTGGGTGGGCCAGCGTCAGACAAATCTCACTGGTGGGACCCCTGCTTTGACTGGGTCTTAGCTGGCCTTGGCAGCAGCCTTGCAGGGAGCCACAAAAGGGTTCTGGCGGGGCCTAGAGAATTTCCTTTCGCATCCAAGCCTTGCAACGGCAAAGTGCAGTCTGATCGCAAAGTCAACAATGGCAGCACCCGCCACACTACCAGCATTGCTGGACTCTCTCACCAAATCCCTAACCTCGACCCTTGAGGTGGCACCAAAACTCGCGAATATCGAGCTCCCGGAAAACGGCATTTCGCTGCTCGATGTCAAGAACGAGCTGCTCCTCTCTTACCTTCAGAACCTGGTCTTCCTCATTCTCCTGAAGCTTCGCCAAGCCAAGAATGGCAGCGCAGGCAGCGAAACGGACCAAGAGAACATCGGAGACCTCGTCGTTTCGAAACTCGTCGAGTTGCGGCTGTACCTCGAGAAGGGCGCGCGGCCACTAGAAGACAAGCTCCGATTCCAGATCGACAAAGTTCTTCGTGCCGCCGATGATGCAGAGCGTAACGCAAAGGCCGCCGAAGAAGCCGCAAAGGCCGATGAAAAGTCAGACTACGAATCCGGCAGCGAAGAAGGGGAGTCGGACGAGGAGGATGATCATATCGATGGACGCAAGATTGCCGATCTCCAACATCGACCCAACCTCTCCGGATTCCAGCGCCCGGCCACCGCAGTACAACGCGGAAAGGAGAAGGACACATCGGGCGTCTATCGTCCGCCGAAGATTGCGCCAGTGTCGATGCCGACAACCGAGCGCCGCGAGAAAGCCGACAGAAGGCCGCTCAAGTCGGCGACCCTGGACGAATTTATCGCCGACGAGATGTGTCTACTGCGCCAATTGCTGAGCCCAGCATTGGTACCACCATTGTGAACGGCGGCCGCAAGATCAAGACGGCTTCGGAGCGGCGCAAGGAGGAGGAGCGGCGCGAGTACGAGGAGAGGAACTTTGTCCGTCTGCCCAAGGAGAGCAAGAAGGACCGTGCAAAGAGGGCCAAGCAGGAGGGTGGCAGCCGCCGCATGAACTTTGGTGGCGAGGAATGGCGGGATCTCAGCGAGGGCGTGGACAGAATTAGCCGGTTGACTCAGGGCAGGGTCTCCGGCGGCGGCACCAAGGCGCTTCTGGAGAAGAGCCGCAAGAGAGGTATCGACACGGTCGACGGGCCTCGCGGCAGTGGGGTAAATATGGGCGAGAGATACCAGAAGCGGCTTAAGGTGCTCGAGAGCGGCCGTGGCACGAGAGGCAAGGGGAGGTGAGGGTGGAAGAGGGCGCAACAAAAAGGAAATCTATTCTCGTCTACCAAATCCTGTCTAAAATCCAGATACCCTTATCATTCGTTCAAACTCGCCAAGATACTTTTGGAAATTTGTCCACCTTCTCTCTCGTTCGCCTCATCACATATTTTCCTCTCTCTTTCTCTTTAGTTTTCTTGAAGCCCGTAGCCTCTCTGTCCTCTCTGTCCTCTCCCGTCGCCGTTCAAATGCTGAGGCCAACATCCTGACCACTGTCCGCTTCCTGACGGACCCCGAGTCCAATCCGAAGCCTGTCCTCTGCCTTGACCACGCGCGACGGCAGGGCGAAACCCAACCCGAAGAAGACAAACAGCGCCACTTCCAGCGGAACGGGTTGAACGCCACGCAGAAGGCGAACCACCAAACCAGCTCGAGATAAGTGAAGAATTCGAACGGTCCAACGGGCGACGCCATCTTCAGCAGCCGGGTCATGTCGATCCAGCGCTTCATCCAGAACGGACTGGGCCACGTCAAAGGATCAACCAAGAACATCAGCAGGATTCTGGTATAGATCCCAATATGCCAGTTTCCAACTGTCCCGATGGCGTTCATGTACGTGCAGTTGATGCACGATATCGACGGATGATTCGGCGGGAACGTCTGCAGGTACCAGTTCGGCGGGCTGTACGGCTTGTCGAAGCACGACTTGGGGAGGAAGTCCAGTTTCGGCCTCGCAAAACCCCGTCGCCATGACCACCACGTCTCCCTCAATCACCTCCTGCTTGCCCGGTCCGCCGGCTGGGACACCCTTCGCCCTCCGGTTGATCTTCACCCCGTTCTCGGTGAACTGCTCGATATCACAGCGAATCCACTCGGCCTTCTTCGACCGCAGTTTCTCCATGATATCTGAGTTCACCATCGGCGTGTCCGTAAAGATCCCCTTGTTCGCCGGTGCCAGGTCCTCCAGATCCCGATAGAACATCTTTTTCAACAACAGTTCCGGTATCCAACTCAAAAACGTCTCCTGTCCAAAAACGTTCATTGCCAGCAGCATATTCCACACTGGATTCCGCGGAATAATCCACTTATCGCTCCTGGCCAGAATGTATATCTTTCTGCGCCCTCCGCATGCGCATACTCCAGCGCCTCAACCGCGCTTGCCCCTCCCCCGATCACAATCATTCGCTTCCCCTTCACCTCGCACTTCCCCTCCAGCCTACTCGAATGATGCACCTCCCCCCTGAACCCCTCCATCCCCGGCATCTTCGGCACCTTCGTTCGCCACACGTGCCAACAGCACAAACCACCCCATCAAACCGCCCCAGGCCCTCATCCCCATTCACAATCCACCGCCCCGTTTCATCCTTCTGCACGCTCTCTACCTTGATCCCGAACTTCGTCCTTCCCTCGAGCCCATACCTGTCCCACAAGCCCCTGACCTGCTCCAGAATCTGCTTCCTGTCGGGGTATCCCCTCTCCCAGCGCACCGAGGGATGGAACCGGTACATGAGGAATGGATCTGCAGGCTGGATGTGTTGTTGACCCTACTCCAGATGCCGCCCAGCGACGAGTCTGCGTCCGGCCCTGCCTCGAAGAGCACAACATCGAAGCCGTGCCCGACGCAGTGCGCTGCAGCGGTAACGCCGGTGATGCCCGCTCCGATGACGGCGATGCGCGGGCCGGTGAGGTGAGCTTTGGGGCCGGGCGGGGTCGGGGAGAGAAGGAGGGAGGTAAGGTATTGGAAGAGTTGATAGAGGAAGAGGAGGGGTGGTGAAGGGGGTTATAGAGGCGGGAAGAGGACGGCATTTTGGCGGTGAAGGTGGTGTGGTGGTGTTGTGGAGGTGTCTGACTTGAATCCTAGCGATGTGAAGAGGTTGGAAGAAATAGTTTTTTCGGGGGAATGGGTTGTTGATATGGGCTTGAGGGAGGATGGCTTTCCTGTGCCTGCCAAGCCTTTGTTGGTGACCATTCGATGACGTCAGTGGAAGCGACGCGGTTGCATGTGAAAATGATTTACCGGGAAAATCCGTTGGATCACGACATTGCTGGACATTGAACTTGGGTGGGAGCTATGTTGTTAGGTGTCCAGATGGGCAAGTGATTCATTTTAAACCTTGGATGATGCAGGTTGTATTTTCGTTTCCCCCCCATCACGCGTTGACAGGTTTTTTTCGTCGAGCATTCAAGCATTCAAGTTCTTTTTCTACAGCTGTTAAACTTTCTGAGGTGCTTTATCTCCCTGTGACCAGGGGAGAGCTCCTTTTGCGAAAATATATCGACCTATTGAGGTCGTCACCGCGTCCCTGACTGCTGGGAGTTGGCCCGTCTCCTCCGTTTTTTGAAAGTTATATTCAGTCTGAGGTGGTGTTGTTTGGAGTTGTCTTGTACCAAGTCAATACTAAAGCAATAGCAAGAGGAAAGTCGAGTAAACCAAGGCTACCCCTAAGATACAAATATGATAAGAAGGGGGGTTAAGGAATGGCCGATAACGTGCTATAGGAGCTAAGAGTACTAGCTACATTCAAGGATATAGCGAGAAATGAGGTACTATCATTATCTTATTTTGCGACGTTAAGACGGTTCTAAGCAAGCATTGCACTTAGTATCAGATTCCGGTCAGGCACTACCTAAAAACATAGATGTACACGATTACTGAACTGGGGCGGAAACCTCCGGGCTTCGAGGAGGCTTGTCACTCGGCCCACTGCTGTACAGGGGAAGGCCGTGGAGGATTTTTGACATTGCTTTCATTCTGGTGCAGTTTCTCACGTGCAAGTCGCATCAAGTATATAAAGCTACCAGGGACGCCCACTCAGGGGCTCCTAGGCAGGCAGGCAGGGCAGTGGGACAACAACAATCAACGTTCTTTTTTTCAGTGCAGACTGGAGAGGGTGAGGCCCTGACCAGAGGGCCAGAGCCATTCGTTTGAGGAGTGTGCCTTGCAGAGAGCTCCGGAGCCACCTTGAGCCATGACTTGTTGAAGTCTTCGTTCCTCCCCCAATTCACGGCATCAATATCGCCAGACTGCTCTGACCAGCAGTAGGGTATGGTATGTATGTGGATTTAAGGTGCTGCGCACCAGTTCATTATTCTGCTTGCATTCCCCCTCTGCGACCAATGTCTAAATGTGTAAATGTGTATCAAAGTGGCAACACGTGGTTCTGAACAATCCCGGATCCTCGGCATGGACCGCCATTTCGATTAGACAACTGTCACCTCGTATGCGCTTTGAATTCAGAGGACATGGAATTACTCGTCAGAAAACGGAGCTGTGGAGGCTCAGTATCTCCAACGATTATATTACCATGTCCGCCCTTTACTCTTGGATTTGGATGAGACAGGATTATGTTGCGTACACATACTGGAAGTCAACAGGATATAAGTCACCGCACAATGCAACTGAGGTTCACGTCGTGGTTTCTAGGAAGGGCCCTGTAGTCTTGGGTCTTATATTCTGACTAGAAAGACCATTTTCCTGTCTTTCCGTGACTCTCCTTTCTCCGACCCTACCTGCCCTCGCCATCCCATCCTTTCCCCACGGCTACCAGCCATCCCAACAGCCATGTCCTCCGTCCTCGCCACATCAAGCCTAGCAGTTGGACTCAACTTAGAAGCACAGCCCTCCACTCTTGCGGTGTGCAATTTAACAAGTGACGCATTTCTGATCGCAGCACTTGTAGCTGCTGGCATAGCGCACGCGCTGGCACTCGGTTTGGCAAGTGCCGTTGCTACCGCACGCTGAGCAGGCCTTCCTGACGACGCTGTTGCAGGCCTGTTCACAGGCCACTTGCGAGGGGCTGTTTGGGCAACGCTCTACATGAAAGAGTTGAGCTAGAGTTCGGTGTTTCGGGTTTGAAGGAAGTCATCAAGGACATACTCTCAATGGAGCGCTCATACAGGCTCTCCTGGGCGGGCATGGCAAAAAACAGCGGTGGCCATGATGCTGATGACACTGATAAGAGTGGTGGCGCGCATTTTGGGCAGGAATTTGGAGCTTTGAGGGCAGTTTGCTCGTTGAGTGGTGGCAAGAGTGTTGACTGTGAAGTGCTGGTTGAGGCTGTTTCTCTCTGGTTCTCGAAGACGGATGTTCACCGGTCCTTTATACTTCTTCCTGGCTTGATTCTTCGGGTCGAGACTTCTCGTCTGTCGAACCAGAACGGCACTCTCGAAATCCATCGCCGGGTTACGGCGCCGTTCTCCCCAAGCGAGGCCGGTAAGCTGGGCCACCGAAACAACGACCTGCTGCCCCCATCACATTCAGAGTTTCTCGAACGTTACTGTACGATGCGGCCCGCCTTCCGACTTACAAAGCCAGATACAGCGGCGATGGCTTGCTGATATTGAGCGGGGAACAATATGGCCTATCCCGATTGTGTCGTGGGTGGTCTTGGCTCGGGCGATGTAATTAGTCCGTCTTACTTGCGAGGCCAAACTTTCTGGGGCGAGGAGGTGGAAGAATGAAAGGAGGCAGAAATGCTGCATCACGGACCATCAGGACGAAGTTTCGACTCGACTCTTGCGACGAAGCTGTTTCCCCGACTCCCCGCGCTCAGGCGGAGTCCATTACCCCGATTACATCCCGATTAGGTTGGCTCGAGACTGCGGTTCCAATGCAGCAACAATATGCAGGGTAGAGTACTTCCTCGTTGGTGACTCTTCAAGCCTTCCCGACCTCTTAGTCGAGGTAGGTGTATTCACTTGCTGAAGCCACACTACTCTGATGTTTCATGTGCTCCTCAACAGGCAACATTTTGATATACGTAATGTAATCTCGAGCTTAGCTTAAGTATAGTACTTGTGACAAATCAGGCATGCATGATATCCAATTCAAAACCGGAGTTTTTTCGATCAGAATTTCTGACTTCGTCTTTTTTGGTCCAAGTTCATCGTCGTCTGCTAACCATACCTCATTCAGGATAGTGCCAAACCCCCCCCCCCCCCCCCCCCCCCCCCCCCCAAAACAACATGCAGCATGCCTTCATTGAACGCCAAGGAGAACCAAAGAACCGCCCAATCTCCCCCTCTTTCCCCCTCCTCGCTCGCACTATCCGACAAATACGACGGAAAAACGACTCTCAAGTTCCGAATTTTCAAGGGATAGACAAAACAGATCTCAAGCCTAAAGAACCTGATAGGAGGGCTAAAATGATGCCCATGGCAACGTCAGTCCAGCGCGCGGGGCAGAATTCAACGATGCAGACTCGTCATGTTCGGCTGGATCTCAGACTGAGTCTCGACAGCTCATGAACAATAACCGCGGTTGTCTTCAGCGGCACACCGGCGTCCGAGTCACTCTACAAGGGGAATTGGCACTCGGCTGAGTTCTCCCTGCTTTGTTTCTATCTTTCCCCCATTCGCGGGCGAGCGCGAAGTAGGCGCAGGCCGGTAAGATATTTCCGGCGGAAGATGAGGCTGTCAACGGTGTAGCGGGCGTCTCGCCGCACTTGCACAACGGGTTCTCATTCTTTGAGTTGCGCAATTACATGGCCCTTGGCCTTCTCGATGAGGTCGGTCAGAACTTTCAGATTTGTGAGGTCGTCATTAGCGGTCGTGGAGCATCCCGGGGGAGCGTACCAGCGTGAATGGCAAGGGCCACAAGGGCCGCTCAAAGCAATGTAGCAGCTTTCATGATCGTCAGTTTGGGCGAGCGGTGCCGATTGCTGGACACAAAGTGAGAGCAGGAACAGCAAGCGGGAAGCAGGGCATCAAGTTGTAATAACGGAAAGACCATCTCTGCCCGGGCTGCGGCGCTGATTTCTGCTCGAGTACATAGAGTACCTCTAATCCGCCAGTGAAACAGGGAGTCCGCCGTCCAAGAAACTCGCTATTCAGCGCCTCCCCATTGCGTGTGTTTTCCTGCCGGCCCAATTGTAGATGCTGCTCATCATCCCCCCATCGAGAAAGACAGGACATCTTACGAACCAAAGCAACCTCCGGGAGCCGAGTCGACCGATACATCCGACAAGACGACCCAAATCTCCGAATATCTCACAAGTGGACAATCTGGGTAAGGTGGTTTATCGGACAACAAATCGCGACTAAGCCAAGCTTCTGCCCTTGCATGGAATGAACCAGGTGTGGGACAGATGGCTTTGGCAAGGAATTGTGCCTCCACATCGACAATCTTCATCGGAAGGAAGGTGGTGCAAGCAGCCAATGAATTGGCGTGGCTATAATTAGAGAACCCACCTCAAGAGGTGGACAGGGAACCGGGACGACGAGTTCCACAACTCAACTATAACCGGAGCTACGCCCGCCTATAATGTCAACCTTCGCGCCTAATTGGGTCTCCCTAGCTCTTCATGATCTTTTCGTGATATTGACCTAGCGGGATAGCAGACGCGTTGTCCTATATAGAGTTATCTCGCTGACTTCCTCCCTAACCTCCTTCATAACTTAACTTGTTTACAAAACCTATAGACCAAGGGGACAATAAAGCATTGATAGTTGCCGTGATTACCACTATAATCCGTTTCCTAAAAGAAAGCGGACCTTTTTTCCCTCCTATAAACGAACCCCAAAATATACAACTAACTATAACGTTAAGGCTTTTGCCGTATTAGTGCCTAGGTCTCTAGGTCCTCTATTTGTGTATAGCACCCCACTGCTCAATATTGGGTTGTTGGCTGCCCACGTTTTGTCGGAAATAGTTCTATTTCCTAGTCTTCAGGGTAGCGCCGGAGGGCAAGTTGTTCGAATACAAATGCAAGCCGGTCAGCCTGATGCCGATCTACGAGCTGGATGTGCCGTGGCCGTATAGACCCTTCATATCCTAGGGCATATGATGCCATTGTGGTGGTTCATGTGCTGAAGAGTTCGAAACTAGGGATATAATACTGTAATAAGTTGTCATTTTTCTTTCCCTTTTCCTTCTTTTACCTCGTAGCCTACCGTACCCTTGGTTAATGAGTGGCTACAGCTTTGGCAACGATGAATCGGCTTCAGAGGGAGGCTGGTAAGTGTTTTACTACCTTACTTGAATGCGCCACAGCCCTGACCACTCCGAACCGGATTTCACTGTCATTCAAGCTCTGGCGCGTAGACAATGATGTACGTACTCGGGGAGCGGCATACACTTGGCATCGTCAAGCACCCTCTCTACAATTGCTTATCAGGGGAATCGCCGATAGAACTCCTTGTACTCCACTGATAACTGCGGATGCATCTTACGTGGTCGCCCTGAGTGCTGCCTGAACATCATGCTGGCAAAGCAGCACTGGCTTGAGAAGAGCAAACATCATTACGCCCGAAATCCGCTGCGAAGCCTGACTGCGACCGACCGGGGCGAGAGCGACGGCGAAGTTGCCGCTTGGAGGTGAGTAACTCAGTCACCCATATATTTTATTCCATATTAGCGAGGAGCCACCTCCGGCATAATTACAGAGCGCCATTTCTAACCCCTCATCGCCACATCTAGTGTGCAATCCATCAAGATGGCTTTGCGCCGGCCATTCTACCCCTGCTATTTCTGTACCCAGGGAAGTATCGGGATCACAGGTTCGACGACTATGAAGGGTTCCAGAGGGCGCAAGTTCGCAGGAAGGAGTGCGGCAGAGCGCAGTGGTCAAACAGGGACAAGCCCAAAACGTCACAGAAGTGGTAAGACGACGCAGGTGTTGGAGAGCCCAGGTGATTTTGAGTGCACTCCAGCTAGGTACTTACCATTCCAACTCAGCAGATATTGGAGTTACTTTGTATCGCCATGCCACACTTGGAAGAACATCGGGCCACGTGGGCGGTTCACTGAGCTAGCAGCCTTTTCTCATACTCAACCAGGTACACATGCGGTATATGGGGCGTGGCACAGGTAACCGTTGTCACGGCCGCATCTGAAGCAGTACCATTCCCTGGGCCCCATGGGTGACTAAAGCGAAACCAACCCCCCTGCCAACATGACACCTGCGACGAGTATTTTGGACGATAGGCTAGTCCCTCCGCTGCCAGCATTGTGATCACCAGTGGTTGTGCCATTTCCGGGCTCGGTGTTGGTGTTGTTTCCAGGGTCGGTGTTTGTGGTATTCCCAGGTTCGCTGCTTCTTTGAAGGGTGGTTCCCTTCGCCCTTGGACATGCCAGGTTTGCAACCACGCCAGCGGATCCCAGCCCCCCACTAGTTGCGTTATCAGAAGGACCCCACAGGATGAGCATCGGCCAGGCAAGACTGGCGACCCGCTCGTAGTCTGTCTGGTTTCCAGGCAAACGCGGAGGTCCGCCGTATGAAACCACGTTGTACTTGCCATCGGGCCAGCTGTTGACATTGGCTGCGCTGATATCTGTATGGTAGGAGCAACGGTTAACTGGCCATGTTCTCAGACAGAAGCTGTCCTGACTATGTGAATAACTCACCTTGAGCAATGCAAGAACCCTTCATGTTCAGGGCCTTTGCCTCCTCACGGCTGCAAGAGGTAATGGTGGAGAGCCCTGGACAGAAGCATTGTCTCCTTCCAGTGCGCCCGTCCATGTATCCTTCCGCCGCCGCCTTCTCCACGTCGCGCGCGCACTGGTCGCTCACCACGCTCGAGCAGCTGCCGTCGTCATCTCGGAGCTTGGCCTCAAAATGGTAAGGATCGATCGTCCACTGAAGGACGCAGATATGCCACGAGTCGTCAACGGCCGAGTCCGGCCCGGTGGGGGCTCGAAGCACAATGCGGTTCCCAGTGAATGTGAAGTTGGGGAAAGTGTGCGCCACACTCAAGGGGCTCTCGGCCATGGGTACGTCTGCTACAACGGAAACGGTCAATGACCACCCGTCGATCGGCCCGGGCGCTGGGAAAGGGGCGGAGGTGTCGGGGCCTGGAGAGGGTATTTGCTCGTGGCATTGGATTTTTCCATCAGCTTGTCATAAGTCGCATCAGGCAGCGACCACGGCGCTCGTGCATAACTGTAGCTGTCGGAGGGCTGCGGGCTTTGAGTTTGTGCCGAAGCATATGAGAGGAGCGCGACGCCCGCGAAGGACGCCAGGGACTTTGAACACAACATGTGAAATGATTGGATGTTGGAAGCGTGTGGAATTAAGTTGCGTCCAAAACGAAACGAACAATGACACCAAATCATAACTAAGAGAGAAGTGGCGGATCTATAACGTTATACATTTCAGCCCGGAATTACGGCACAAAGGGGGCAGTTAAGTCGCTAGTTGATCTTGGACTGCTTGGCAGAGAGCCTCTGAAGAAAGTTGGTCCAATAAGGGCAAGTTCAAGTTACATCGAGAAGGCGTTCATGTAGGAGGATTCAAGTGGTTAGTTCAGAAACGTGTTTATCTCCGCCATTCTGCAGGATAGATCTTGGGTCCGAGGAACTCTAATTCCAACGCTCTACGGACTGTCACCCTCAATCAATGACTCGGCGCCCAAAGCCTCTAGGCAAGTGGCACGACCACCACTTGGGTACGATCCTCGCAGTTGCAATGCCTGTCTACCAATGACCCGGATTAATTTCCACTTGTTAAACGAGAAACAGGAGAGACTCACATCTTCATCCGAGTTGATGACAAGACAACCATCAGTGGTCCAAGTCCCAGCGTGGTTATCCTGGTAGCATAACCAGTCTGAAAAGATCGACCTCCGTCTCGTTGGCTTCTATTCCGCGCGAGACACCTTACTGAGCCGAATCTACCCTGTAACACACACATTTCCTGATCAGCCTCCTAGAGCTGCTTCCAGCACAGTTGACATTGGGGTCCTGGGCGTTGCAATCCTGGTGAAAACGTTTTTATAGAAATCAACAGACCTGTAGAATGGTCAGAACTCAGGAGGGATGAGGGATTGGATCGGCCTTCTGCTCTTTCCTTCTTATGAGAGGCGAAACTGGGGGAAAGATGAAGAGGGAATGAGAGGAAAGTAGAAAGACAAGAACAGGGCAGCTTACCAGGCTACTATGCCCACTGAGTGAGCCCACCGAGCGGAGCAGCGAAAGTAAGGATAAAACACATCTAGAAGAAAGGTGGCAGTTCGGCGAGGACTCGGGCACAGTAGCAATCAAAAGTTATTTGTCTGGAGGGGGTTGGAGCCAGAAACGGAGAGCGGGTATTCGTTAGTAACGCGCATTATAAGCGAGTGTGCAATTTCCCACGCGACACGCCACCTCTCTCATGAATACTACTTCTCTCCGCTATCCAACGTGCCCTCTATTTGAGATGAAAGTAGGGTAATCTTAGCTCTCTGTGAAGCATCTCTCCATGTCCAACTTCTGAAACGGTTCGCTAGACTGAAGGTAACGCAAGGTCGTAGATTTGGTAGAACCAAAGCGCTCAAAAAAAAGTGCACAAACAACTGCAATGTTCCTATGAGAACCCCTTGTATTCCCTACTTGAGAACTACCTAGGAGTCCTCCAGAATGAGTCACTATATACCTATTGGATTATTGACTCTCCCGAATGATCCTTATACTTCTCACCAACTGTCCTGAGCCATCCTTTGACTCGTTTCTTTGTACAAGCGATCCTCGTATCAGATCACCAGCGACCCGTAGCGATACTTCTCTGATTGGTTGATATGATTGGCTCTTGTTGCGGCCCGCATGTTCCACCGGGGTCGTCGCATGTGGTGTAGGCTATGACGAATCTCCTTAGACCTAACTCTTAAAAGGGTTTGCCAAACTAAAGACAAATATAAGATAATAGACTATAATAAAGTTAAAGTGGTTATAAACAACTCTATAAACATTTATCTTGCAATTCTGGGTTTATTTCCTTCCAGGGCGCATTCTTGAGCATGAGCCGCTTCTGCTGCATTCGGTACCGGAAACAAGATGTCAAAGACCATCTAAAATTGCGCAGTGATCTGATCTATGTTTGTTGCAAACGGGGTCGTTGACCTCCTGCGTTTGCAGGCCGCCTCGCCTGCGTTTGCTTTGCCTGCGTTTGTTGCCCGCAATGGCTATTAAATAGCCATTGCGCCCATCTTCCACTTCTTCTACAACTTCAACTCAATACAACACATCCTCAATTTCCCTATATTCAAACCCTTCATCGCAACAGGTTATGAGCCCTCGACAATTCCACTGCGATACAGCGATTTGACGATTTCCATAAGATGGCTAGTAACAGCAATATTGACGTGGCTGTCCTCCTACAGTAACTGGTTCAAGTACAGGCCCAGTTGACTGCTTCCCAGTCTCAACTTGCGGCTACTCAACGCCGTATTCCCATGATCGACAAGCTCACCCGTCAGGAAGACTTCCCGAACTGGCGATCGAAGCTTATTCGAACCCTCTAGCGGCTTGATCTTGACAAATACATCCTGACCGACGTACCTGAACCCCAGGATCCTGAGGCCAAGCAACAGTGGAGAAATGACCGTGCCGACGTTGACGACTACATCCAGACGGTCGTCCCCGGACACAAGGTATGGTCTCTCATCAGTGGCATGGGGTGGAATCCTGAGGAATCGAATCCCAAGAAGACCTTCGAGATGGTCACTCAATACTTCGAGAAAGGCTCTGTGGATAGCAACTTCAATATGCTCCACGAGTTCGTTACCATTCGCCGGGCCACCTTTGACAAGATGGAAGCATTCTAGATGCGCGTCAACTACCTACGCAACCGCCTTAACAACACCACTTTCAAGATGCATGACGAAGCTTACCTGTGGATGGTCCTCAAGGGTCTGGCCACAGAGTACCCCGACTTGTACAACCGCTCCGTTACGAACCTTCAGAACAACAACCTATCCTGGGGCGACTTGATGGCCGAACTTCAACAACTGGCCGTGACTGAGAACGCCCAACCTGCGATGACCAACATCAAGATTACCAGGGCAGTTAGGGCAAAACGACAAGAAGCCTGATACAAGAAAGGCAACAACCAACGCAAGGAGACGGAGAACTGCTCCGTATGCCACACCGAGATACGCAAAGGCTCGAAGCACTGCTACGGTGGTTGCGGAAAGCACTACTGGCAGGGAAGGATGGAGATGCTCCCTGTTGGTGGTGTCATCCCGACAAGGCCCCTGACGACTGCGCCCAAAGGCCAAGGCCCTCGAATTGAAGAAAGAACGCTAGAAATCGACCACCGGGCCCATCCATCAACAGACAGGCAACAACAACCCATCTACGGCTTCAGTAGAGCCTCGTTCAGTCCTCAAGAAGTCAGACAACGGCAATAAGGTCCTCTTCGCAACAAACTACGACCTTGCCGGCATTGCGATGGATCCTTTTCAGGAGGGCCCGCAGCGCTACTAAGTGCTGAAGTCCAACAGGCCCTGAAGGCAATACCACATCACGAGATACATGACATGGTGGTCTACGATTCTGGTTGTGGAACCATCATTTTCAACGACAAGAAGTGGTTCAAGTCTTTGACCACACTACTGCAGACAACCTCGACATTGGCGTTAAGCGGAGAGCTTGTTCAACATACAATGAGGGGTTGTAAGCCTTACAACGATCCTGTCGACAGGAACAGAGGTCATTGCTCTTGGACGACGTACTCTACCAACCATCATCACCCTGCAACCTTATAGGTACTACCGTCTTCGTGACCAGGGTGTTTTCTGGATCAAACCCGAGATATCCTCTACTATACTAGCGCCAAACCTTGGCTGAATTGAAGCGCCAGAACAACGTACCTACCATCCGCAAGACCAATAACAAATACCCCAACAGCCACTATAGCGCTGGCAGCGGTTCTATACCGCAAGATGCACCGCCGGCTTATGCACGCAAGCAAGGCTATTGTGGAGGAAGCCTGCCGGAGGGCTGGCATTACTCTTACCCAAAAGATGACCACTTTTGCGAAGGTTGTATTATAGGGAAGATGACTGATGAGCACGGCAAGGAGGCACCAGTATAGGGTGACGCGCCTTTTGACTTCATCCGCGTTGACCTTGTAAGCCACAAGCACCCTGCTACCTGGATATAAATATAGCCTCCACATCATCGACGTTTGGTCAAACTACTACTGGGTCAAGTTCTTGAGGCGCAAGGAGGAGGCCCTCACAGCTTTCAAGGACTGGTTACCCTCATCTACAACCAAACTAATATCAAGGTCAAGATCGTCGGCGTTGACGGCGGTACGGAACTCGGCCAAGCATCACGACCTTTTCTTGACGATACCTTTAAGGCTTGGGCTCGCGCCGAGGGCATCGTCATCCTCTAGACCCCACCCAACACTCTATAGATGAATGCAAGATTGAACGAGCCGCTAGGGAGGTCGTGGAAAAGACTAGGGCAACCATCTTGTTATATAACATTCTAGAACATCTCTGGACCTTCGTTATAGAGGCAACAATCCAAGTGATGAACGCTCTTCCTACTACAGCAAACCTAGACCGACAAAGCCTATACGAGAGGTTCACTACCGCGGTCAACATGCCCGAGGAATCGCGGAAACCTTACATTCGCCATTTCCGGTCGTACTTTTGCGAAGCTTACTACTTCATCAAGCCCAGAAGAGGGAAAACGCAGACAAGTTCACTACCAGGGCTGAGAAAGGCAGACTAATTGGATATACTAATATCCACGGCAAGATCTACTAGGTATAGAACCCCTAGACGGGCAAGATCATCCGCGCAAGTGCGGTTCGATTCAACGAAGGCCCTGATTTCCAACTAGACGACGACGTCTTCGATGATGTCGAATATACGAAGCCGTTTTTACCGACACAACCTCGGTAGAGGAGGACGAAGCCGTTGAGGCACAGCGATACTTCATCCCCTCCGGCCTAACTGAGAAGCAACAAACCAGATCTCAACAACAAGAGCCTCAACAATAGGCTCCTAATCCCAACGACGATGTTGTAGTAGTCGAAGATACTGCATATCACAATACCCAATTTCCAACACCCGAACAGACCCCTGAGCGTAGGCGTAGCCAGATGCCTCTGACGATGGCTCTAGGACCGAATACTACGATATTAACGATGCGGAAATCCAGCAGGAAGCTCCCATCCCACCTGACCACCCTCTTGCGCCTCTCGTGGCTAACAACGACGATGATCCTGACGAACCTCACGAATCTATAGGGGGGTCAACTGACAGCCCTCCTCAATAGCAACAATAGACCTCTATAGCTGACCGTCCTCGCCGCGGCAAGGCTAAGTACGGCACTAGCGAAGAAGACGGCTATTACGCCAAACTTGCAAAAGGAAAACTCCCTGGGCAATCGTTTTACTTAGCCCACCTCATAGAACCTCTACCTCCCGCAAGACCTATTGAACTAGTGCTCTCAAGCATCAAAATCGAGCATGACATCGCTCTTTTCCATCACCCAACCATCCCGAAGAACTATCGCCAAGCTAGCCGCCTCCAAAACTTCGAGGATTACTAGCTTCTAGCAATATGCAAGCAAGACGATAGTCTCCGCAACAAGGATGTCTACGACCTTGTTCCAAGCGGCCAGGAATAACTGTTCTGCCTAGCAAGTGGGTATACGACGAAAAGACGGACCCAACAACTGGCATCACCACTGCCAGGGCCAGATGGGTTGTTTGTAGCAACTTTGACCAAGGATCCTGGAACTCGACCGACGTATACGCTGCCGTCGTCAACAGCGTAACTGTCAAGACCTTCTTTGCTTTGGTGGCCGTTCAGGACCTCGAATGCCACCAGTTCGACTTCAAGACGGCATTTCTGAACGCCAAAATCCCTGATGGAGCTGAATACTACGTTCAGCCACCCGATGGACTTGACAAACCGCCTGGCATGGTCTAAGCTGAAGAAGGCTCTATACGGCCTACGCCAGAGCCCGTTGTACTGGTTCTCAACAATCAGGCTAGTGATGGAGCAACTGGGCTTCAAACCACTGGAATCAGACATCTGTCTATTTCGACACACCGAACTCGGCATCCTATCCTCTTATATATGGATGACTTTCTTGCCGCAGCCATAACGGTCGACTTGATCTATAAAACTCGAGACAAGTTGGCTGCCGCATTCGAATTGAAGGATATAGGCGAGGTAAAGAGATTCCTCGGCTTCGACGTCCTACGTGACCGCACGGCGAAGAAGATCTTCATATCAGGAGAGCTACCTTCGCGCCCTACTTGACAAAAAGGGCTGACTAATTGCCACGCAGCTGCCACGCTATGGCCGAGCAAGATGGAACTACCGGCAACGTGGGAGCCACTGGCTGACCGACAGAAGGAATACATCAAAGATACGGGTGCCCTCAACTGGCTTGCCTATGGCACACGACTCGACATCGCGTACACAGTATCACGACTCGTAGAGGCGAACGCAGGGCCCTCGCAAGCCCACATCGACCTTATGAAGCACCTCTTTCGATACTTGAGCGCCACCATTGACTACGGTCTAGAATTCGGTGGGGACCTGACAACTGACGACTTGAAGATGGTGACATTCGCAGACGCTTCCTTGGCGGATCGTCTCCCCACACGACACTCCACTGGCGGCCACATCGTATTCATTGCGGGTGGTCCAGTTATTTGGAAGACGAAAAAGCAGACCTTCGTGTCTCTAAGCACAACGGAGGCCGAATTCACCAATCTTACGCCCGCGGCCTTGTCAGCCAAGTAGGTAGCGAGGATTCTTGAAGAATGCGGCGCACCACAACCGAAGCCAACTATCCTATTTACCGACAGCCTCAACGCGTACCAAACGGCTCTGAATCCCCTTAACAAGGCCAGGACCCGCACCATTGACTTACGGTACAAGTGGATCATTGAACAAGTCCAGCGAGGCATCCTGGATGTGAGACATATCCAGGGCATCAACATGCCTGCGGATGGGCTGACGAAGCCACTGCAAAAGGAGAAGCACGCCACCTTTGTCAAGATGTTGGGAATAGTGGCAAGGAAGATCCCCTGGGCAAAGGGTTGACAATGGGGGACATTGGGACTTCAACACCATGGATTTTCATGTATCTTAGCAATGCGGGTTTGGTGATGGCTTCAATCGGTTGGCGGCTGTGGCGGCCTGTGGGGGGGTGTTGCAAACGGGGTCGTTGACCTCCTGCGTTTGCAGGCCGCCTCGCCTGCGTTTGCTTTGCCTGCGTTTGTTGCCCGCAATGGCTATTAAATAGCCATTGCGCCCATCTTCCACTTCTTCTACAACTTCAACTCAATACAACACATCCTCAATTTCCTACATTCAAACCCTTCATCGCAACAGTGTTCGACTCCGTAGATCGTATACCTGACCGCCGAGCTTGCTAGCGCAGCAGAAGCTAGAATCACGTCGATGGTAGTGTCGTGGTGACGCCGGGCTATGGCTATGGGCGAACTCGTTCATCAGGTCAATGATCCAATCCACTTCACCCTGCCTTTTTAAAAATACCTTATCGCCTCCTCACAGTTGGTCATTCCGGATGGAGCCTCTGGCACTCACCATCTCCACCGAAGTGCATATGTCCCGCCTTATATCTATGATTATCTTGCATAATTGGCGTACGTCTCTCGTACAGTCTGAGGATCCTCCCTTGGTACGTACTGACACCACTAAGACCGGCCGGCTAGGGAGCCTAGTGTGCTCAAACTCGTCGCGAGTTTGAGTAAGCCCCTCTCGCACTTGCGATAGTTCTTGGGCGATTTGGCACGTCATTTTGGTGACTTCCTCAGCCATCCAGTCCCTAAGGGCTGTAGACTCCAGATGAAACTCGGCCTTCATGATGTCCAATTTCTTATTGGAGTCCTGATCCAAGCCTTGTTTCGGGCCTCGGATCGCTGTCTCTTCTCGTCAACAGCTGTAGCCCCACTCGTATTCCTGTCGTTCCTCGGCACTCCCTCCCTGCGTCCTTCTCCTCCCAATCCATATCGTGTTCTTGTCGCACCGGCACCGTCGCCATCATTGTTCTCGCCGTCTTCTTCTGGGTAGGCGATGTCCCGCTCCCGGAACTCCAGAATCGCCTTCCATGACGCGTTGATGACATCTGAAGCAAGGCGCGTCGCACCAGACATCTGCCACAAGACATACTCCTACGCTAGGTGTTCCAAAGGATGAAGAAAATCAAGGTCGAAATGACAGCAATTCCATCTCGCTCTGTTAGCTAGGCGTCACAATAGTCATCGTAATTAGAGACATTGGAACGCGAAATGGGTGTCGCGGGTTCTGTAAGTGTTAGCAGGTTCCTTTTTCAGACACTTGTAGCTGTGCACCCCTGCTCGGATCAAACCAATTACACCTAGATATTTCGCACTGCGGGATTAGGTAGATGCTGAGAGCATTTCGTGGTATAGCGAGTTTGGCACCCTTTCCGGACTATATGTTGAACACACCGCAAAATCTTATGTGACTTACAAGTCAATGTTAAACCCTTGCAATTACTAGCCCCAACAGTATGGTCATCCGTTGCCAATGTCTTACGAACCCTTGAACTCAGTTTCTCGCTCACCCCAACCCATGCAGAGTCTTATCACAAGTGGCAATGCCTTGACTTAGGTGAGACTTCAGTCTAGTCAAACACATCTGCGACGAACCGCTCGTTGCGAATCTCAGCCATGAACTCTCTCACCGACTCCTTGTCAGTCTGCTTCAACTCGCTTAACAGTTCGACGCATGCTGCCTCCACTGCGTTCCCGACCCGCCGACTACCGCAGACAAACAGCTTGGCACCGCGCTCCAGAGATCACCCAAGGTCTCCTTCTGCTCGAACATCCGATCCTGGACGTATTTGCAACCCGACGTTCTCTCCTTCGCCCGAGAGTACGCCCTCCTAACGGTTACGGCGCCGGCTGCCTCCCAGGCATCGAACTCCTCGCGATACAAGTCGTCTCCCATGCCACGGCAGCCGTAGATTAGCAGCGCCGGCGCCAGCGTCCGTCCGGCCTGCATCTGCGTGGCACGCTGCTGAATGAACCCGAGAAACGGAGCGAGGCCGGCTCCAGCGGCGATGCAGATGATGGGCGTCGTTTCCGGGCACCTGGGAAGATGGAAAGCAATGTGAGAGGGGCGGACGGATACGTGCAGGCGGTCGCCTGGGCGCAGACTCGCGAGATAATTGGTGGCTACACCGACGTGTTTGCCATGCCTGCTGAGTGAAGCCTCCTCGAGGACTGAGTATGTGATTGTTGCATGATAAGGGTCGTGGAGCGGTGAGGATGAGATGGAGCTGCGAGGCACAAAGCCGAGCGGTCAGAACACTGGCTGACAGAGTACTAGGGAGAAAAATTTAGGTGCATGGTGCCTTACTATTGCCTAGTGCGCATTGGTGGCAGCATCGCGAGGAACGTGCCCACGGACACTTCGAGGGTGGGATATCTCTCGAGTAGGTCAAGGACCGAGAGGCGCTTCTGTGCGACCTGCCTTTCGAAGTTGTCGCCTTCTGCCAGGGATTTGAGTTCATCTTTCGCGCAGCCTGCTTCTGCGAGGGCTGCAAGGGCCAGGACGTTCTTTCTCGTCGCGGGCTGCGAGAGCTCAACGTAGGAGCTCAGGAGGTCTGAGGCAGAAGTAGGGTTCTCTAATGGCAGCAATGTCCCCTCCGTGCCGTGAATCGTGAGCACCGCATCCCACGAAAGCCTGAGCCGGCGGAAAACGCGGGCGACAGTGCCGCGGGGGTTCATGGGTAGCACAATCAGGTAGTCGCCAGCCTCATACGAGACCCCGGTGGGGAGCTGGATTTCCATGTGTCTCTTCTGGGTCCTGCCTGGGGTGGTGAGATCCCTAGCCGCCGTGACAACAGCTTCTTTCACGTTTTGGCGTAGCGTCAAGATGCGCGGTGTTGACACATCTACCTTAAGGCCTGTGACGTCAATCTGGTCGTCTGACGTGGCGACCAAGTACTTGGTCTCCAGGGCGGGCCAGAGAATATCATCCTCCCATGTTTCAAAGTCCAGAAAGGGATCTCTTTCCGAGACATTAGTCAAGCCCATGGGGGCGACACGCTCGGCTCCGTGCTTCTCTAGCGAGTCGTCGACAAGCCTTGGGATCCGATGGAAAGTCTGGCGCCATTCCGAGTTGCCAGCGCCGAAGACGGCATAGGGAACGTTGTCCACCTCTTTCCCGGACAGACCCTCCAGCCATGTAACAAGTGCTTTGCGTTATCGGGAGGTTGACCCTCGTAAGAGGATAGGAGGATGACGACAAGATGGTCTTGCGGGAGTCTGGCCTTAGCGGTATCGACTGAGTCTATGACCGAAGTTCTAAAGCCATGGGCCGGCGCGCTTGATGCAAGTCGATGCGCGAGGGCTTCACAGGTGCCGCTGTTTGACCCGTAGAAGATGCTGATGGACTTTGCGGTAGTCGAATTACCCTGTGATGCTGCCGCGGTGGTCGCGAGCTTCTCCTGAGCTACGGGCGCTCCCATTTTGCTTCCCTCCCCGCGAAGATTCCGCTCCATATCTAGTGGGGACATTCCATGTCGGAGGGATGCGCGCATGAAGAAGTCCTTGGGTTTGATCGTGAGGGTTTCCGCAATTTTGAGATTATATGAAGGGTCGTCTAGCTGGAAGTCAAAGTTCTGGAGAAGGAGAGACGTGGCGAGCAGCATCTCCTGCCAGGCGAACGGCCTACCTATACATGCTCTCGTACCGTTTCCGAAAGGCTTCCAGCAGTTCGGAAACTGTTTCTGAAGGCGGTCAAAATTCTCGTCTAGCATACGCCCCGGCTTGAACTCGTGAGCATCCTCGCCGAAAACGCGAGGGTCGAGATGCGATCTGGAGAAGACGGCAGCGATGGGCTCGCCCTTCTTCGCTAGGTACTTGCCGTCGAGTAAGGTATCTTCGTAGGGCTCGATCGTGATGCCGGGAATGGGCGAGAACTGTCGTAGAGTCTCGCGCAGCACCTAGTACCGTATTAGCCACAAGATGCTCAGCATCGGGTCTAGCCGGGTTCACTCACGGCCGGGATGTACTTCAGCATGTACAGCTTGTCGACCGTAATTGGAGCGCAGCCCATAAGGGTGTCCACTTCTTGCTGCGCCTTCTGGTAGGCGTGCGGGTTTTTGATCATCGAGTAGAAAGCAAAGGCAAGCGTCCCGGACGTCGTCTCGTGCCCTGCCACCAGAAAGGTGACCAGGTTGTTGATTATACTCTCGTCGCTGAGCTTCTTGCCGGACCATGCATCCACACCATCCATCATCGCAGTTAGCAAGTCCTTCCTCTGGTTGCCGGCGGCATCGGCTCTTCTGGCCTTGATCAGCTCATCGGATGTCCTCCGCATCAGGTCGATATCCCTCATAAGCTTGCGCTCGGACGAGCGATAGAAAATGCTGGCCCAGTTGGGGCGCGACGTGCGGTTTCCGAGCTCGACGAGGGTGTCAGCCATACTTTGGACAAACGGGTGCAGCTCATCCTTGTAGAATGAGTTAAAGCGGAAGCCCATAGAGCAAAGGCCAAGGGTGTCGAGCGCCAGGCGGGTAAAGTCATCGCTCGCGGGGATTGGGTTTCTAGGTCCATACCGAGCCCATTTGAGGGCCATTTGTGTGACAATGTCATACATCTCGCTGAACATGCCCTGGATGGCGAGGGGCCGAACGCGGGCATCAGAATACGATGTGCAAGGCCCCAGTTTTCTTCCTCGTTCTCGGCGGTGAAAAGGCCATCTCCCGTGACGAGGCGAATCTCTGCGATCTCTGCCTGGATGGACTTTTTGAATCGGGTTTCGTCGCATATCTCGTTCACAAGCTTGTGGCTGCCAACAAAAATGCAGGTGAAGCCAGTGAATCGCAGTCGGAAGATATCTCCTGCATCTCAGGTAAGTAGCCGTCCAGCTTGGATCGGGGGGCCAGGCGGTTACGACTGACCATAAGTGTCATGGAGCCGGGCCAGGTCCTTTAACGAGTCTTCAGATCTGAATTCTCTCACGTTCCCGAGGTAGGGCAGACCCCGCGGCTCGGGATGGGGACGATTTTCGGCTTCCCAGGAGCCATTGATGCAACAAGATCAGATGCAAGCAGAAGAATTATAGCAGACAGGAAGAGAATGAGTTGCAGGCCAGGAAAGGCTAAAGAATTGACAATTCGTTGATGGTGGGGGGATGAAATCCTAAGCCAATCTGGAGCCTGTTATTCAAGCTAGGTGACCATCGCCGGCTTTTTTCCTGCTCGTCTTCCAAATACTGCTAAGAACATTGTGCGCTGTGCGCGATGCGCGATGCCCGAGCCCGGGCCATGTAGGGAGAGAAGCCGTAGGTGGTGCTGCTCCAGTAGAACGGGTGACGCAGCAACCACACGACAAAACGCATCCCGCGGCAGGCGCGGGATCCGAATGACCAGGCTTGAACTCTTGGGTCCTATCAACGAAGGTGCCAGAAAATCCAATGATGCCAAGATTCCTGATGATCGGACCTAGGATGATTCAGCACCACTGCATGCTGGGTCTCAACAAGAAGATGCGGACAGCGGCCCGCACGGGATCCGAAGGCGAAGTGGACGGGCCATCGTCCCACAACCGGCTCGGCGCTGACGCCGTGAATTGTCCCACCAGGTCATCTCGCAGTCCGGCTCTCCGAAACGAACGCGTCCGACGCGAATCTTGGCACTCGCATCACAGCCCCCAACGTGATGACACACCCTTGGCACCAGACTGCGCGAAATCTGAGACGTTCTAAGATATGGTTAGACCTCATGCATTGTCAGACAGCTCCTGGATATCTCAGAATAAATACATGGAATTCCACTCCCACTGTGTCCGAAACTCTGGTTCAGAGCTGGTGTCCCCTCCGTCGTAATCTCTGGGGTAGGTAGTTGTGCAACCATGGTATCTCACTCTGAAAAGGACAGGGGAAACGGCAGTGGCGAGAGAGAGCCCTCGGCGCCTTTAAGCGTCAGGATTCCAGACGCTCAAGGCGAAGCCAAAAAGGAGGAAGATGACGCCTGGGGTGCATATTTCGTAAGTCTGATTCCACCAACCTACCAGCTCCCCGCTGACCCTGCCTTAGCGCATTTTCCGGTATGCCGGCACATTCGAGTACACCCTCCAGGGCATCGCCGTCGTCGCAGCCATGCCTCTGGCGCCGGTATCGCCCTGCAGAATCTCATCTTTGGTGAGTTTGTCACCGTCATCACCAATCATGTTTCCGGGCTTTCTTTCAGGGACGTCTTCCTCGATGATGCGGCACGACTTGCGTACGGTTTAACCCCTAGTGATCACCCCTGACCAGACCAGGTTGACTTACTGACGTAGTCTGTAATTTGTCTATCTCGGCATCGGAAGATTCGTCCTGTCTTATGTGTACAACACTTTCCTGACCTATGCCGGGTACCGGATCGTCCGCAACATCCGCCATGCCTACGTCAGGTCTGCCCTCGGCCAGGAGGTTGCCTACTACGATTTCGGCATCGGAGGTTCCATTGCTACCCAGGCCACTTCCAACGGCCGCTTAATCCAGGGCGGCATCTCGGAGAAGCTGGGGCTCACCTTTCAGGGGGTCGGAAGCCTTTGTCACGGCCTTCATCGTCGCTTTCGTCGCTTACTGGAAGCTCACGCTCATTGCACTGTGTATCGCCCCAGCCACCATTATCGTCATGGCCGTCGTTTCCTTCATCGAGGCCGGCATCGAGACCAAGATCCTCGAGGTATGCTCGGGCCAACTCGTTCGCCGAGGGAGTCCACATGCTCGCGAGAGGCGAAATTGACACTTCCGGCAAGATCTACACGTGTGTTTGACTTCATTCCGGTTGCTAGCAGATGCTTACTCTATTTAGGGTACTCCCTCCGTCGTCATCGCTTTTTTCCAACATCACTATGCTAGCACCTTACTCCATCGAGTTTACTCGCGCCGCCACGGCCGCCGCTCAGCTGTTCAAGCTCATCGACCGGGCTTCCGCTATCGACCCCTTTGATCAGTGCGGAGGAAAACCTTCCGAAGTCACAGGCCTGGTGGAACTCGAGAACATTACCTTCTCCTACCCGACACGTCCAGGAATCGCAGTTCTGGAAAACTTCTCACTCACGGTGCCCGCTGGCAAGGTCACTGCCTTGGTGGTGTGTATCTTGGGCTCTGTGTAGGAGAGGGCCAAGCTGACCAAGACAGGGCCAGAGCGGTTCCGGCAAAAGTACCATTATTGGCCTTCTCGAAAGATGGTATAAATCCCTCGTCTGGGACCATCAAGCTGGACGGACGTCCCATTGACCAGTTGAATCTTAACTGGCTCCGGAAGAATGTCCGGCTAGTTCAGCAGGTACGCATATCTTAAGCCCCGGTCGCTCTAGATTCTCACAACTCGGTAGGAGCCCTATCATTCCAAGGCTCGGTCTTCGACAATATTGCAAAAGGTCTGGTTGGTACCCCTTGGGAGAATGCCCCCCAGGGAAGAACAGATGACCCACGTCCAGGAGGCGACGAAAATATTTTGTCCACGACTTCCTCACTGAGCTTCCCAACGGATACGACACCGAAATTGGACAGCGCGGCGGTCTACTGTCTGGTGGACAAAAGCAGCGCATCGCAATCGCCCGCGCATAGTATCCCCTCCCAAGGTCCTTCTTCTGGACGAAGCCACGAATGCACTCGATCCTCACGCCGAGGGTGTAGCCCAGCAGCGTTGGACAGGGCGTCTAAAGGACGCACAACCATTATCATCGCCCACAAGCTGGCCACCATACGCAAAGCGGACAATATCGTCGTTATGTCTAAGGGCCGCATCATCGAGCAGGGCACCCACGAGGGCCTGGTCGCACAAGATGGCACGTATACCCTCCTAGTCAGGATTCAGGACCTTACGATCAAAACCGCGGGGGGCTCGGCTTTAGATACCTAGCTGGAAGACGCCACCTCCAACGAGGATGGACCCCCACTGGAGATGACCAAGACCATGACTCGGTACGCTACGACAGATCTGGCGCGTATAGAAGCGCAGAAGGAGCGAGACACTTTTGACGGCCACCAACACCTCGGCTTGACCCGAGTCATTCTCCGATTGATCCAGTACACGCCAGAGCTGAAATGGTGGTATCTCTTGGTGCTCACTTCCTGCTTTGGAGTTGGTGGGTGCAACTTTCAAGCCGGGTAACTCTTTTCACTCTTTGCTAAAGCTTTCATACAGCTGCCGTGTTCCCTGGCCAAGCCATACTATTGTCCCGGATGATGGACGTTTTCACACTCACCGGCGAGGCCATGACTGGACGTGGTGACTTCTTCGCCAGCATGTTCATCGTCATAGTAGCTGGCTGTCTCGTCTTCTACTTCACAATGGCTGGTCGGTGAATGTCGTTGCCCAGGTACAGAGCCTTCCCCCGAATATAGTGAGATATGATGCTGAGTCTACCCGCCAGACGCTCTCGCACAAGCTGCGGAAACAGACATTCAACGACATGCTGCGGCAAGACCTGCAATTCTTTGACCGGCGCGAAAACAACACTGATGCCCTGGCTAGCCGCGTCGACTCAAACCCGCAGTCCGTCTTTGAGTTGATGGGACTCAACGAAGCTCTTATTCTCATCGCGGTGCTCAACGTTGCAACCTGCAGCATCCTCGGCCTCGCTCACAGCTGGAAACTAGGGTTGGCTATCGTCTTTGGTGGTCTCCCTCCGCTCATAACCGCGGGCCGGCTCAAGATTCGCTTGGACATGAAGCTGGACAACACCGTCTCCAAGAACAATTCGACGAGCGCGTCGATTGCATCAGAAGCAATTACGGCAATCCGCACTGTTTCGTCGCTGGCTATTGAGGATCGCGTTCTCGGCAGGTATACGGCCGAGCTGGATCACGCCGTGGCTGGGACGGTGAAGCCCATCGCGGGAGCCATGGTATGCTTTGCATTGACACAGTCGATTGAGTACTGGTTCTTGGCCCTAGGGTTCTGGTATGTTGGTTCAAGCTAAAACAGTTGGACAACGTTTATAGCGGCTTGCAGGTATGGCTGCCGTCTGGTCGCCTTCAACGAAAAGTCCATGCACGACTTCTTCGTCGCTTTTATGGGCGTCTTCTTTTCTGGACAGGCTACCGCTCAGCTATTTCAGCTTTCGACTAGTCCAGTATCACTCCACGTAGGCTGAGAGCGACTACTAACATTATGCAAGGCATCACCAAGGGTAAGAACTCGGCCAACTACATCTTTTGGCTTTCTGAGTTGCCGCCGATAGTGCGAGAGACAAACGAGAACAGAAACAGAGCTCAAAAGTAGGAGGTCCTATCGAGCTGGACAATATCCGTTTCTCGTACCCCCTGCGGCCGGAGGCCACGGTCCTGCGAGGGGTAGATTTGGAGGTACAAACTGAACACATTGCTATCCCCAATCTCGTCCTGAGCTAACCACGGCTATAGATCAAGAAAGGCCAACTTGTGGCCGTAGTAGGCGCTTCGGGCTGCGGTAAATCGACCGTAATTGCGATGCTCGAGCGCTTCTACGACCTGTCCACCGGAAACATTCGCATTGACGGCGATGTCCTAAGTGAACTCAACCCGCGGCTCTACCGCAGCATTGTGTCGCTCGTCCAACAGGAGCCGACCCTGTTCAAGGGGACTATCCGCGAGAACATCGCTCTTGGTATCGACGATACCTCTTCAACCTCCTCGGTTCAAGTCCCCACTCAGAAATCAGGGCCGCCCTCCGCGCCGCCAACGCCTGGGATTTTGTCTCATCGCTTCCCGACGGCCTGTCCACAGCCGCCGGCTCCAACGGCATGCAGCTCTCCGGAGGCCAGCGGCAGCGCATTGCCATCGCGCCGGCTCTCGTCCGCCACCCGCAGATCCTCTTACTCGACGAGGCTACGAGCGCTCTGGACACGGAGAGCGAAAAGATCGTGCAGAGTGCGCTTGCAGAGGCAGCCAAGAAGGGCGACCGTATTACCGTGGCTGTGGTGCATCGCTTGTCAACCTTCAAGGATGCTGATTTGATTCGTGTGTTCCATGGTGGTAGAATTATAGAGAAGGGTACGCATGAGGAGTTGATTGCGTTTGGTGGGATGTATCGCATGATGTGCGAGGCGCAGAATCTAGACTGAGAGAATTTCTCAGGTGTATTGTTGCTTTTATTCTTTAACTTCGTGTCGTCGACAACATTGTAATTGAAGGTTAGATGGTAGTGCAATATTTATAGAAGTTTCCTGGCGAGACTGGTGTCAGAGACTGCTTAGAGCATGGACTAGGGATTCCAGGCAGTGTTATTAGCAAGTGGTGCGCAGCATGCAACCATTGAATGGTTGAATTGGCGGATCTTGTGGTCTACTGGCTGAGGGGTTTACTGCGAGCCCTATGGCAAGTGGCATGACTCCTAATTAATTGACTACCCTTTTGGACACCAACGATCCCTGGGCCCTGGTGCTAGATTTCCTCTCTTTCCATCAGCCTGTCAATGAAGTCAGCTTGTTCCAGTGTGTCCCACAACAGTTCCCACCAAAAATTCAAGATTTCAATGTAATGAACTCCAACCAATTTAGAAGTTATAGACATGGGAAAAAAAATTGACGGCTCTAACGTATTTTATCAGCGAGCGCCGCACTGCTAGGAGTTGTAATTATCGATACTTAGCTGCAGCACTAATAGCTCATTCCTGGCTTAATCCCGTTGTTAGGGCTGCAGTCCAAATGTCTGTGCCGCCCTTACCAGTGCGGCGCTCGCTGATAAAATACGTTACGTTAACGTACATTATAAGCGAATGACCCATATAAGCGAGTGACCCATTTCAAAATCCACATATAACCCTGAAAATAACAAGCTCGTTAAAACTACCAAACTTTGATAAAATTCTCTATAACTTTGCAATCAGCTTATTCATTCATTGGAAATTAAGATACATTTTATGTTACTTTATTCAAGTAAGCGGGTTAAGGTTAAAGCGTACTTGAGCGTAATCTCAGCTACGAAAACTGAAAGCAAACTACTCTCTAACGAAAACCTAGCTTAGGTAGCAAATATCTCAATACTTTCATTTTAATATCAAGCATTAAAAAGATCATATTTAAAATTAGAAAGAGATTTATCAAGGTATGTTGATTTTATTGAGCTTGCGTTTTTCAGGGTTATGTGTGGATTTTGAAATGGGTCACTCGCTTATATTGGTCATTCGCTTATAATGTACGTTAGTTTTTTTTTTTTTTTTGGCCGAAGCGTGGAGGTCCGGTGGGAGTGGCGCAGCTCTTCGGAACGCGCGGTTTCCGGCGTCTGCCCTTGTTATAACCATCAGAAAAGAACCAATGAAACAGCACAACGAGGAGGATCAGTTGCCAAGAAGACTGACCACACTGGAGCACACTCAAGAAGAGCCAATCAGGTAATTGATACAAATTAGAGTGGTGCTCGGTGGGACCAGACTGAGCACATTAAGCAAGGTAGGAGGAGTACACGTGTACTTGGAAACCAAACTGTACTTAAAGATAGATTCACGCTCTCTAGATCATAGATTCCTCACTAAGTAATACAACTTGTCATCCACGGATACCGTTGAGACATTTTCTATTGTTGTGCATTTCTTACTGCACCGAAATCTTGACCCATCATTGATACCTTTGTGACCCTTTTCAGAGTCAGGTCGTAGTGTGCTTTGTCACAATCCCGTAATCGACGCAGGGACAGGCGAGCTCAGGGCGTGATTGCTATTCTCTCGAGTAGTCCTAACCCCAACGATACATTAGAACAACCACCACCACCAAGCTTCTTGAGCGGCAACTCTAATTGCATCGACCCAGTGCCCTCTTTTAGTTATCCAGATTCCACATGGTGCAAATGGACGACATTATGGACGGAGCGGAGTTGTCGGAGGACCCTACTCGTTCCCATGGACTGGTTCCTCGAGCAGTAGTAAGTCCAAGATACCTCTCTTAATCCCCATGTTCCCCACCAGTGGGAAGACCCAAGGCTAACATGTGACCACGCGTTTTCAGTGCGATGCGTGTCGAGCTCGCAAGGTACGTCCTCCTTAGTATTGGAGATTTGAAATGCCGAGATAATCATTGGCCTGATGTGACATTAGATTCGTTGCAACCGAGGGACGCCTTGCGCCACTGCGTGCATGCAAAGATTGAGTGTACTCACTCAGAGGCTGCCAAACCAAGAGAAAAGCGAACCCGTATTCTTTTGAGCCATCAGTAGTAAGTCCAATCATTGCTGCACGGCTGCTGCCTCGGTTCCATGCTCTACCGGCTCAGTGAGAAGAAGATCGACCTCATTTATCGTCGGCTCGATGGCGTCTTACGGCTGCTCGAGGAGCTCAAGACGAGCTTGCCGTCCGAGTCCTCATCCCGAACGGCAACAGGAACGCCAGTGCCGAGATTGCCCCTCTCAATCGGGGTCGCCTCCTCATCCAGCCCTGCCAGTCACGGAAGCCATGCCAGCCATGCAGATAGCACGGGCACAGTCGTCGAAGGCGACTCCTCCCTGACAGCACACTCTGTTTTTGCGACCGACCTCCTCCAGAACGTCGTAAGCAAGGAGTCCAGACCAGAAATGCTCGAGAGGGTAGACGCTCTCCATCACATCGTCGAGGCTATGAAGAAACAGCCAGCCGTCCACGAGATGAGCTATCCAAATGCCAAACCCACACGGCCCGTCTCACTTCAGGAATGCAACCTGCCTCCAATCGACAAAACTTTTCAGGTTCTTAAATTCGTAAAGTGTGCGTAACAGCCCCTGAATCTGCGTGCACTTCAATGCCTTTGAGCCTGACCAAGAACACGCGTAGCTCGCAAACTGTATGCCCTAGCCTGGGTGTACGAGCTCTTCAACATGGACCGGTTCGAAACAACCTGCCTCGCCGTTTACATGGCTGATAAGTACAATGCCGCCAAGTTCATCACCGTCAATGTGGGCCTACACTTCCTCTTCACTGCCTACGCCCAAGAGGTCGCAGAAAAGCAACATGAATATCTCGGCTTGTCTCGGATCTGCGCTGCCAATGTCGAAACAGCCCTGTCTAATCTGCCCTTGCACCTCCCAGCAAGCAGTGACGCAATTGTGGCCTTGGTGTTAGGGGTTAGCCTTGCTCTTATATCGGTCTGCGAGCGGCACTGACCAAGGTAATATTCTTTCTAGGCCTTTTATGTCGTCGACCTCTCAAAACCGTCTCTTGCCTGGATTTTGTCGTCAAAGGCGTCCGAACTCTGCCAGACGCTGGGCTATCATCGGATCGAGACCTACAAGGACGAATCACCTGACGACGCAGAATTCAAGCAGTTCCTCTTTTGGGCAGTCTACTGCGTTGACAAGGGACTCTCGCTCCGTCTGGGCCGGTCGTCTACAATTCAGGACTACGATATCACCGTACCATATGTGGCTAGCGGTGACCCGAGTCGTACGCCGGTTAACGATTTCTTCCGGTTATGGATTATTGGTTCCAAAATCCACGGCCGGATCTATGAGATGCTCTACTGCCCGGAAGCCATTGCTCAGCCTGGTTCCGTAAGGAAATCTCGTGCGGAACTCCTTGCCCGTCAGCAAGAAGAGTTTGATGCTCTGACACGCGACACGATCGTGAGGCTCGCTGATGATACCCAGCTGTATAATTCGACGACTAAAGGTTGAGTGTTCTAGGCAAAACTAGACAAGGTCAACAGAGAGATGGCAGGCAATGACGTGTCGGATTTCTTCATCATCTCTGACGAGGTCGTGCGCCTGTCAACGCTGACCCTCATACACCGGGCAGTCCCTAATCCACCCGGCTCTCCGACGACATTCACGGCCGAGTGCATCCGGGCCGCTCGGGAGACTCTCGCCCGGCATCAGGACTGCATGGAAGTGGTAGAGAGGAGCAAAATTGGCTTGTTCTCGACCTACATGAGCTGGCATGTCACCGCTTCGTTTCCAGGATAGTCCAGGCCGGTAATGCTAACAGAGACCAGGACAATCCTATTCACCCCCTTTATCCCGTTCATTGTTCTCTTCTGCCACGTGATTGAGACGAGAGACAGGGAAGATCTCGCCCGCCTGCAAGGCTTTGTTGCCACTCTTCAGCAGTCTGACAACACAGTCGTAGAGGCCGTCGACAAGCTCCGCCGCCTCTTTCAGGTTCTATACATCGTTGCATCCCAGTATGTCGACTCCCAGACTAGCAACGGAAACAGCGAAAACCAGGCACAACCGAATTTAGGGGTGGACACGTACCTAGCAGCCCTCGGTTTCCCCTGGGGGCCAAGGTTCTGATGAGCAACATAGCTTGATTTTTTGTCATCGGCATCGGGAGGCGGCATGGGGAACGCTGCTGGCCAGGAGGCCCAGAGAGGAGTCAACCCGATGATCTGGATGGGAAATGGTGAGCAGCTGGAAGACTGGTTTTTGAGTAACCAGCAGATGATGGCGCTTTTGGACGATGAATTTTCGGCACAATTTAATGGGCAGATGGGGGGGTAATTAGACCGAGGGACACTCGGGAAATGGAGAGAACTGTGTTGGGTCCGGCTTAGCGGCAGGCTTCTACACCGTGTCCCAGCTAACCTGGACATGTACTTCTTAACACTCTGTCAGTACCTTGTGCTTGCCCTCGAGCAATTGCCAGTCCGCATCACTCTTGGCCACCACCGTTCTCCGCTTTCACATGCCCCTCAGCGAAGTCTCGTCAACAGATGGACAAGACCTCGTCAGTCCCCGGCGGTGACCATCACCTTCCTAACCAGCCCCTACGATCCCCGAGCAAAGACCCTCCTCCGAACGTAACCCGCTCCGCCGCCCGCGCACAGATCCGGCCAGACCTCGGCTGCTGTCCGCTTCCATGAGGCTTTGAACTCAGCCACCTGCCGCCGGCTGATGGAGTCCCTCCCATGGTTACTCTGGTGGGTGAGAGCACAACGATGGCACAATTGGTGATACTCACTAATTATGGTGTTGTCGCTATAACGTCAGTTTTGGTTTGGAAAAGAGCGGAAAGTGGGGGAACCGGGCACTCCGTCGGCCATTTGTGTCTCGGTTGGTACAGTTCGGGTACACATCCCAGCACCTTGGCCTCTCTTGACTGCACCGAGTCATTGGTTGACTTCGAGGTCACTCTTCTGTGCATGACCACCAGCAAAGTGATTTATGCCGGTCTTGTCTGGGTGATTACACATCCTTTGGCTTTTTGGGTAAGCGCATAGCTGGGGAATCCCGGACGGGGCCAGACACCTTGCCGTCATGATATACTGTGATATTCCTTTCTTTCATTGCCCAATCATCGACAAGGTAATTCTTCCGGCGAATTCTATACCAAAACTGGTTAAGGCCTTCAACACTGGGCCATTGATCACCGCTGGTAGCCCGGGAAATGGGCGACGGTTCGGTATGTGGGAGAGCGTTGCGTAATCTGCGCCCCACAACAGCTCCGCTTAAACTTAGGAGGTTGCGCGTCAACAACACCCCTTAATCACTGTGAACCGGGCCAAGGATTCGGTAACAGGTCCAGCTCCGGCATAGGTGCGGAGGGTGCCGTTTGTAGAGGCTCAATATGGATATCAGACCCGGATGCTATGTTCCAGTGCGTCATTCCTCTGGCTTGCTCGACAGGGAACGCGGGAAACTCCAAAAAGTTTTGGGACCAGGAAACATGTGGTTGGTGGGCCGGGAAGGCCCTTGAAGGCGGAACGACTTCCCCCTTGGCCGCGTATGTGAACCGGGGAGGCAGACCGTGTCGAGGTCGTAGATGGGCTCGAGAAATAGGTATATAGATGGACCAGACGACAGAGCCTTCACCGAGTTAATCCTCTGCATCGCCACACAGTTGCTCAGTGCTCGCTCTCTTGACATCTTACAATGCTCTTTGCCAAGGCTCTTTCCGGTCTCGCGGTCCTTGCCGGCGTCATTGCTGCCCACCCGGGACACGATGTTGCGCAAGAGGCTGCCGAGCGCCGTGCCTACCTCCAGTCTGCCAAGCGCACCTCCCTCTCCCACTGCGCCGACAAGCTGAAGGCTCGCGGCACAGATGCTCGCAACATTGCCAGACGCCAGGCTGTTGTCGAGAAGGCCCGCCAGAAGCGTGGCCTTAAGAAGCGTGACTTCGACACTGTCCTGGCCACCGATCACAATAAGACCACCCTCGGCTACACTCAAAATACGGATGCTGCCACGCTCTTTGCTGGTTACAAGTCCTGCCTCCTGACGCCTGAGGTCACCCAGGGCCCATACTGTAAGCCACCTTCAGTCCCCTCACAATCACTTAACCCTGGACTGTCCGGCTAACACAACCCTTAGACGTGGCCGGCGAGTACGTCCGCGACAACGTCGTCGAAGATCAGCCCGGCGTGTCCCTCCTGCTCGACTACCAAGTCATCGACGTCGCCACCTGCGACCCCGTCCCCGACGTCTACCTCGAGATCTGGCACTGCAACGCCACGGGCGTGTACGGCGGCGTGCTGGCCAACGGCAACGGTAACTCGGCCGACACCACTAACATCAACAAGACCTTCCTGCGCGGCATCCAGCCCACCGACGCCGACGGCGTCGCCCAGTTCGAGTCGGTCTCCCGGGCCACTACACCGGCGCGCCACCCACATCCACATCATGGTGCACACCAACGCCACCCTGCAGGCCAACAAGACGCTCGGACTTGACAACTACGCCAGCCACGTCGGCCAGGCCTTCTTCGATCAGAGCCTGATCGCCGCCGTCGACAAGACCGAGCCGTACGCCTCCAATACGCAGCCGCTGACGACCAACGCCCAGGACAGTATCATGGCGCAGCGGAGGCTGGGACAGAGGGCGTTGACCCCGTTATGGAGTACACTCTGCTCGGCGACAGCATCGAGGACGGACTGTTTGCGTGGCTGGCGTTTGGTATTGATTCGTCCAAGTCGGAAGCTATAAGCCCTGCTGTCTATCTCCAGGAAGGGGGCGGCGTCGCCAACCCGAATGCTGGTATGGGTGGTCCTGGTGGTAGTTTTCCCAGCGGTGGCGTCCCCAGCGGTGGCTTCCCCAGCGGTTTCCCTAGTGGCTTTCCGTCGGGTAATGTGAGGCCTACTACTGGCTCTGGTGCGCCGCCGACCGGAGCGCCTGCTCCTACCAGCTCTGGTGCTGCCAGCTCGGTTAACAGCAGCTCGGTGGCTGCTGCGGATGAGAGCAGCTCGTCTGGTCGCGCGCGCCCGACGAGCGGTCGTGGCAGTGGGTGCCACGCGCGGGGCTAAAAAAAAATCTTTGAGTTGAGAACCTCGTCGAGAAGTTACGGCCAAAGTGGCAATGTTCAAGTGCTTTGGCAGGGTCGAAGTCGGTATGGTGTCTTAAAGTTCGTGCCTGAGAGTTTGTACATAGTGCTTTACATCCAGCTAGCAACCAAACCGAAAAGATGTGATTGGCCGTCCTCTTTGCCACCATCCCTCCGGACCTGAAGTAGAGAAGACCTGTGGCAAACGGGGTCATTGACCTCCTGCGTTTGCTGACCGCCTCGCCTGCGTTTGCTTTGCCTGCGTTTGTTGCCCGCAATGGCTATTAAGTAGCCATTGCCCCATTTTCCACTTCTTCAACAACTTCAACTCAACACAACACTTCCATAGACGATATGCATCCCCAATTTTCCCTACATTTGAGCCCATCACTACAACAAGACCGGCACGCAATCCCTCGGCCTTTTGGTCATCCCGGCCCCCTGGAGCAGTCACTACGTCTTCTGCTCATGATGACCAGTATTTGCACTGAATGCTGGCCGTTCATCCTTGAACAGGGGCTCCTCGCTGGCATCGGCATGTCGCTTCTGCAAGTGTCGGCCTTTGCTGCGGTATCGCAGTACTTCGAAAGAAGCGGGCGACCGCCCTCGGCGTCGCCGTCTCAGGCTGCTCGATCGGCGGCATCGTCTTCCCCATTACGCTATCCAAGATGCTCAACGGCTCGTCGCTCGGCTTTGGCTGGTCAGTCCGCACTATCGCTTTCGTGGTTACCCCTCTTACTAACATTCGCGAGTCTTACTGTACGGCCGAGGGCACCGCCGGGAGGACAAACTTCTTTCTTAAGGACGCCTTCAAAACATCAAGTTCCTGACGTTGGTCGTGGCCATGTTCGGCTGCTTCATCGGCATGCTTATGCCGCTGTTCTACCTTCCGACCTATGCCGTCTCAAGGGGCGTGGATCCTACCGTGGCTTCATACCTGCTTGCCATCGTCAATTGCCTCATCGACCGTTGGGCGGATCATCCGGGCAATATTAGATGACAAGTACGGCCGGCTTAACGGTTCAAGATGGCGGCATCCTCACTGGCGTGATCGCTCTGTGTATGGACAGGGCAGTGAGTACAGCGGCGTTGGCCGTGTCCGCGGTTGTATTTGGCTTCGCCTCCGGGACCATTGTGTCGGCAAATCGGCAGCCCTCTCCATTTGTACCAACAAACCTCGCAACCTGGGCACCTACCTTGGCCTCGGCATGTCGCCTCTTCGTCGAACCTGTTTGGGCAGCTCGTCAACGGCGTGCTGCTGGATACATACCACGGCTTCCGCGCTCTTCCACACGGCAGATGGCCTTCTCGAAGAAGACGGGATCGCGGGCATGGCTCGAAGGACTGTAGACCGCCATGTTCCCAAGAGGCTGCTTGGAGCTCGTCTCGAGTGGGATCTCTGCTTCGCGCCACTCCAGGGATTGTGTCACGGATGCCAAGTCGGCGAGGATGGGATCCATGAGAGTTGAGTGGAAGGCGTGGGTGGTGGCCAGGCGCCGGACACGGATTTGTTGCAGGGCGGCTCGGTGCGCAGCAGACTCTCGGCGGCGCCGACGGCGGCAGTCGTCCCGGCGACCACCAGGGCGGTTTGCGCGTTGTAGCAGGCAATTTCGAGTTCGCAGGGCGGTTGTCGCTGGCGCAGGAGCGCAGACAAATGCTCAAAATTTTGAACCGAGCACAAGCTCAGTGCCAGTATGGCTCCTCGCTCGGGCTTGACTTTGTCCTCGATCAGACTTGCTCGCGCCGCGACAAGCTTGAGGGCATCCGTCAAGGACAGCACGCCGCAGACGGCGAGCGCCGTGAGCTCGCCGAGGGTGTGGCCAACAACGGCGCTCGGCCGCAGCCCGGCGTCCATCCAGCACTGTGCGCAGGCATACTGCATGGCAAAGATGCTGCACTGCAACGTAACGATGCTGCTGAGTTCCTGCGTCTCAAAGATGGCTGGGATGATCGAGGGATAGCCAAGGCCCTGAAGCGCAGAATCGACCGCGTCGATGTGGTATCGAAAGGCGGGTACGCGCTCGTAAAAGGACTGATCCAAGCCGATTTTGTTGTCGTACTGTCCGCTAAACAGGAACACCACCGGCTTGGCATCTTTCTGGGCAGGCTGAAAAGCGGACGAGGGCTGGAGAGTGTCTAGGAGGCCGGCGGCTTGGTAGCTTCACTGCGCGGAGGTGGTTCGCAGCAGAGCAAGGCGCAGTTCGATCCGGCGGCGCCGTAGCTGTTCACCAGTGCTGCGCGGAAGGGGACGTCCCAGGCACGAAGAGTACGGGCGATGGCAAGGCCGTCTGGCTCCAACGGCGCGATCTTCGGATTGAGTCTGTGATGATTCGCCTGGGGAGGGAGCTGGCCGTGCTTGAGCATGGCCAGAATCTTGAGCAGGCCTGCAACGCCCGCTGCTGTCTCGCAATGTCCGATGTTTCCCTTGACAGAGCCGACGTACAGGCTGCTGCTGCCGCTTTCTGATGGCTTCCTCGAAAAGATGGATCGAAGGCTTTCCATCTCCAGCGGATCGCCAGCTTGGGTCCCGGTACCGTGGGCCTCGACGTACGTGATGCTCTCGGGGGGAGGCAGGCTTGCTCAAGGACGCTCCGATACAACGCCTGCTGGGCAGCCGAGTGCGGGACCGTGATCGAAGCCGATAGTCCGCCTCGGTTAGTGGCCACACCGGGAATCACACCCAAGATGGAGTCCCCGTCTGCCATGGCGAGCTGGAGCTTCTTGATAACCACGAGGCCGGCCCCGTCAGACCGGCAGTAGCCATCCGCAGCCGCGTCGAACGGCTTGCATTGCCCTGTGGTGCTTAAGAATCCAGCCTTGGCCAGGTCGAGGTAGTTGTTTATGCCCGTGATGAGGTTGATGCCGCCGGTGAGCGCCATGCGACACTCTCCGTTCTGCACGGCCTTACAGGCGCGGTTGATGGCTACCAAGGAAGACGAGCAAGCCGTATCGATGACCTCGGCGGGGCCGGACCACCCGAAATAATAGCTCAGCCGACCGCAGAGAAAAGCTCGGATAGTTCCTGTGCTAGTGTAGGCCGTGGGGGCGTGTGCGCTGGTGTTATCTAGGTACTCGACGAAGCTGGCCCCGATGAAGCTGGCCCCGATGAAGCAGCCCACGTTGTCGCCGTCGTCGCGGGAGTGAGCGGCTAGGTAGCCGGCGTCATCGAGAGCTTCGTAGTGGCGAGCTCGAGCAGAATACGCTGCTGAGGGTCCATGTTGACCGCCTCACGGACGCTGACCCCAAAAAGGCGTTGTCGAACCGCTGGATATCGTCGATCAGATTCCCATAAAACTTTCGCCCTTTGGCAAATTTGCCGCTCTGGGTTGCTCGGAAGCTGCCGTGGATGTCGAACCTGTCGGTCGGCAGCTCCTGATGACAATCGGTTCCGGACGCCAGCACGTTCCAAAGCTCCTCGAGGTTTCTGGCTCCTGGCAGGCGGCATGAGGCCCCCACCACGGCAAGGGCATTGTCCGGAAAGGACGGGGTCTTGCCGGTCCGCTGTGTCCGGATCAGGCCATGTGCGCTCGTCTTCGCGGGGCGGATGCCGCGCTTGTGGAAGGGAGTCAGGGGCACGCAATCCGTCAAGCCAAAGTAGACAAAGGCAGGGGCGCTGCACCCACCGCGCCCCAGATCTTTGGCCACCTCGCCAAACAGGCTGTACCATTCACACCGGGAGGCGAGAATGGTGGCAACGACCTCTTCGGTCAGTGAGCCCCGGGAAAGCCGCTGGCCAGACCGGTTGGATCGAACCTGGACCCGCAGTTGCGAGGCGTCGGGGAGCTGCAGGCTCGCCGTCTTGCTGCACACGCGGCACAGTTGGGCTGCGAGTTGCTCGTTGTCGGGGTTGTGGACCTTCCGCGAACCTCCATCTTGTGCACCTGAAGACCCTTATGGTCGCGAGCGAAGCAATACAGCTTGTGTAGCCTGTCCGCCGGTCCAACAATGCTGACTGACCGTGGCTCCGTAATAGCCGAGACATGAGTACCGGGAACCGTCGAGTCAGATCGTCACCCTGTCCTTCGTACTTAAGGCGCATGGGCAGCGTCGTGAGTCCGGGGCCACCCGAGTCGTCAGCAGCCTCGCCGTATGCGCCCACACCGAGCACAACACGCATGGCAGTGGCCGTGTACTTAATCACCTCGGCCTCGTCCTTGGCACACGCAATGGCCATGGCAGACTGCCAGACGTTAGTGGGTCACATGAAAGATAGGAGCAATACAAAGGGATTGCTACCTACTGGTAATCCGCCACAGTATCCTTGAATGCTGCCGCCTTTGTCGACACTAGCAAGGAACTCTTGGTGGGAAAGCCCATGGTGGGCAAGATAGCCCAGATATTGTGTAATCTGCAGAATGAGAAGCAGAGGAAGAGCGACAATTCCTGATCTCACGGCCGCCAGGGGACTGCAAACGGCATCTGCGGCCCAATCGTGGAGCATGTCGACGTATTCAGGCCCGTAGCTCAGTGCCGCCACGTCGGGCGCGGCGTGGGCAAAGATAGACCAAACCTGATCTGTCTTCAGAGCAATGATCTCCTTCAGGAGCAGCTGTCCATATTTGTCTTGCCTCAGGAAGGAGTGCATGCCGAAAAGGTAATTCTCATCTGGGGCCCTTGCTTGAGGGCAAAAAAAAGCTGCCGAGACCAAGCCCGGGTTGTTGGGCTCCTCCGCAAGCATTGTGGATCGTTTGAGGCGGCGTCGAAGAAAAGGAAAGTCGAGCCATGATGAAATCCGTTAAAGGATGTGTAAAGCCCACCTATCAGCCTGTTCTTGCGCTAAGGCTTTGCTATGGACCGTACCGAGTATTGGCCGTGTTGAAGCTGGGAGATGTCATCAGGCGGCGGCTTGGTAGTATAGCTGGCCAAGTAAACAGGGGTGTGACGGTTTTCCGCCCAGAGTTATACTCCCCTCTGAGAGACCATCTTCCACTATACAGCAGGAGGCTGAAGGAAGTTGCCGACGCGGTTGTGAATGTCGACCCATCGCCAATACCGAGGTGGCTAAGCTGATGATCAATGGCCGGGCCGAGCTCCGGCGGACCGGAAAGATGACAAAACTGGGGTTACCGGCGGTGATCATACTGTATCGGCATGCTGGGCGGAGGTATTCCTGTATCACCCGAGCTTATGCAAGACCCGGAATGGATGCCCTGGCGCGGCGTCTTTGTCATATGCTGGTGTCGGAAATTGCAGCCCCTTCAAACCCGCCGGCTTATGTTCCGCGCGTACCACCAGGTCGAAACCAGACCGCCAACGGGACAGAGATAGGCGGCATCGGGATCGTAAGAAATCCTACCCGTCGTTATGCGGTGGGGCCTTTTGATAACTGATGTTTTCTGCTATTGCGCTGATGTGAGTCCCGGAAACGAGCAGTGGCACTTGGTTCACCTAATCCACGACCTGTCAATGAAGCCCGTCCCCAGGCTCTTTGTTTCCCCGTTTTGCATTGCGAACATTTCGGATTCTACAATGACTGCTGTGGATGTCCATTACGCCCGGCCTGGGACCTGGCAGTTCATTGGACTCTGCATTGGAGCGTATGCCGTGGTATGTTACAAATTTCCTTAATCTCCCAGTTTTCATGCCTGAGCTCGTTTCAACTCTTTGCCTAATCCGTTGCATCAGTACCTCCTCGTCTCGACCCTCTACCTGCTCTTGTTCCATCCGCTCGCCAAGTTTCCGGACCCAAAGCTGTGGGCTGTGTCGCGGATTCCCTGGGCCTACCATGTCATCAACGGTGATATCTGGTCGGTCTTGGACCAGCTGCACGCAAAGTATGGCAGCGTAGTGCGAATCGCGCCAGACGAGACGACAACCATCGAACCGGCTGCGTGGAAAGACATCTACGTGACCAAGCCTGTCCTCGCCAAAGATCCCTACAGCCTGACCCCGCCTTCAACGGCGCCCACTCCCTCTTCACCGCCGAGGGTGATACTCACCGGCGCCTGCGCGGCGCTCTGGTCAGTGGCTTCGCCGACAAGGCTCTGCGCGACCAGGCACCCATCGTCGAAGGCTACGCCAACCAGCTGATCGCACGCCTGAGCCGCGAGGCGGCCAAGAGCGCCGACGGGCGGGTTGACATCCAGCGGTTGTATGGTTACGCCACCTTCGACACCGTCACCGATCTCAGCTTCGGCGAGTCGCTGCTCAACACGCTCGAGGGAGACTCGGACAACGACGAGATTCGGGCCTTCTTTCTGCACGCCAAGTTCAGCACCATCCGGAACTGCCTGAGCCGCTTCTCGCCGCTCGACGTCCTCCTCGGCCTCTTCCGTCTGGGCGTCACGCGCAAGACACGCGAGCGCAACTGGCGCCTGACGACGGAAAAGATCAAACAGGTGGCTGGCCAGGGGCGACCTTACCGGCGTCCGGTCTGATCTTCTAACGCCACTCGTGGGTAAACTCGATGAGACGGGCGGGGTGAAAGGCACCATCACCCAGGCCGAGCTCACAACCAACCAGCTCGCCTTCGTCATCGCCGACTGCCAGCTGACCACGGTCGCCCTCGCAACCGCCACCTACCTCCTGCTGCGCGACCCGCCCAAGTGGCAGCGGCTTGCCGACGAAATCCGCTGCCGCTTCACCAGCGACGACCAGATCACGGTACACTCAACTCAAGCGATCCCCTACTTGGAGGCCGTCATCAACGAGACCATGCGCTTCCGCCATCTGACGCCCATCAGTCTTCCGAGGTGCCTCCCCCCGGAAGGGCGGACGTTGCGGGCCTCCCGATTCCCGGAAATGTAAGTTGGCACACCAAAGACCTTGAAGGTGACCCCTCTGCCTAAGTGACATACGCTGGTTGCTCTAGACCATCATTGGCGTCAACCCCAGAACATTCAGACCACGCCCACCCTGTGGGTGGAATCGCACACGTTCCATCCCGAGCGCTTTCTGCCCGCCTCGGATCCGCGATACGACTCTCGTTTTGATCAAGACGTCAAAGCCGCCTTTATGCCTTTCTCAGCCGGCCCGCGGAATTGCTTGGGTTCCAAGTGAGATTGACTCTCCCTTATGCAACTCATCTCGCCTCTTTCTTCACTCTGTTCCAAGGCTGACAGTTTTTTTCCCTTTTTTCATTTCTCCAGGGTATTCTTGGCCCAGCACGAGTCTTTCTCGCCAAAGTTGTCTGGAATTTTGACATGGTCATGCTAAAGAATCAGGAGGACTGGCTGGACCAAAAGGTACCTGGTGTTCGAGCCCAAGCCGCTCCTAGTGAAGCTAAGGCTCCCTGACAAAACCAGACAGGAGTAAGGACTCTCCCTGCCATACAAGGATCTTGTAGATACCTGCGTAGCGCACCTTAGCTAGGGGAGCCTTATTTTGTCCCACCAGAGTGAAAGTTGTTTAGACTAGTATCTACCTACGCTAAGGTGGGTACAGGTACTTAAGCTCGCGCGCCTCGCTCGCGGTTTCAGTCTAGATACCTGGTGGCTAGCAGCAAACCCATTGCGGTAGAATCCGCTAGGGTGGGCTTTCAAAACAGAAGCGATTCGTCAGGTCAATGACCGAAAGCTTGCTTCGAAACCGATTGCTTGTCTTTTGATCCGAGAGCCTGAGTTAATGTTCACTTGAACCACTTTGCAGTATAAATGTACCTACCTAGTCTTATGTTTGTGTGAGGTTGTACCATAACTGAGAGTCAGGGCGCGCTTGATGGGGCTCGGGTGTCTCTTCCTCGTCGTTATCGCGCCGGTCACTTCTGCTCTCCCTCACTCCCCATGTGCACATGATTCCCAACCCTGTGGCACAGAGCCCCATCCTCGGTGGGTTTATTCTCTTGCTTTCTCCGATTAAGATGTCTTTCAAACGAGGAGGTACACGACGCGCAGATCCATTCCAAACCTGCCGATCCGGCTTACCGGCGGGTATTACCTGATACGCGCAAGGCGTTTCGCTTGTTGACTCTTCCGCAAGGCCACCCCTCCGTTCGGGCTTTTAAGTGTGTGTGCACTGTGTACGAAGCACGAAGAACGAAGCACAGCTTAACTTCGTTCCTTCCCAGCTGCCACTCCCGGACTTGCCCACTTTAACTCCGGCCCAACACGGCTCGGCTTGTCTGAGAAAGGGGTCTGCCCCTGCGCCACCACCTCTGGATGGTCCACAGCGCCTTAAGGAAGATTGGAAACATAGCCTTCAGTTTTGTCAAATAACCTGGAAGTGACGCCGCGAAGGGGACCCAGCAAAGCGACATAGAGCCACACATGCAAGGATGGCTACTCTTGCCGGCAGAGCAGTGAGCGAGAACGGGCTCGGCCTCATGCCACGGCTGGGTTTTCCAGAGCACGCAAGGTACCTAGTGCTGAACAATGAGACAGGCATGACCTCATCTGGTGCAGCTATGCCCGACGAGGAGGCATTTGCGGTACTCAAGGCGGCGCTCGCGGCTGGCGTCAATGTTTGGAGCGGGGCTGACTTCTACGGCACGCCCGATCACAACTCGCTGCACCTCCTGGCGCGCTACTTTGCCAAGTTCCGGAGGATGCCGAGAAGGTGGTGTGTGTATCAAAAGCGGCGTTATCGACATGAAGACGCTCACCATCGGGTCGCCACAGACGGTGCGGCGCCTGGTGGCCGACGCCAACAAAGTGCTGAGCGCCACAAGAAGATCGACATCTTCGGCATCGCCCGCGTCGATCCCAAGGTACCCATCGAGGATACGGTCAAGGCGCTGGCCGACCTGGTGGCGGCGGGCGGGATTGGAGGCATCCAGCTGAGCGAGGTCGGGTCGGCCACGATCCGCCGCGCCGCCGCCGTGGCCAGGATCGATGCGGTGGAGGAGGAGGCCAGTCTCTGGTCGACCGAGATTTTCCGCAACGGCGTGGCTGCGACATGCGATGAGCTGGGGATCCCCATCCTGGCGCACACGCCGCTCGGCGCGGGCATGCTGACTGGGCGGCTCAAGACGCTCAACGACCTGCCGCCGGGCCACTATCCGCGCGTCTCCCGCGCTTCCAGCCCGAGAACTTTGAAAAGAATCTGGCTCTTGTGGCCGAGCTAGAAAAGCTGGCCAGATCCAAGGCCGTAAGCCCTTCGCAGCTCGCCCTGTCGTGGCTGAAGTTGCAAGGTCGGAAGCCGGGTGTGGCCGTGATCATCCCGTGGCGGGCGCGAGGTCTCCAGAGCGGGTCGGGGAGAATGCTGAGACGATAGAATTATCTGAGGAGGATTCCCAAGCTATTGCAAGCATTTTGGATAGCGTCCCCGTCCATGGCACTAGATATCCCGAAGCCGGAATGAGGCTTGTCGAATTCTGGTGGACATTCTCTGAGGGAAGTCCCTGGAGTGGAAGGGGATGGGGTTTGATAGTTCGTTTGAGATTGGTGATAGTGAACACAAGGACTTTTTATTCCGGTCTTCCTCATCTGACGCTATCCGTGAAGCCGTGGCAGTCAGTTTGCCTTGGAGCACACTTGCTTTACATGTGAGATTGGTATCAGGTTCTCTCACTGGTGGTACACTCCGTCACCGCGTTCAGCAGCGCTAACTGGAATCAGGCACATTTCTCGTAGAGGTTAGCTAGTAATGGCTCCTCCCAGCTACCACTGCGTCATCTAGGAAGGGTCTCTTTGCCAACTAACGCTCGAGTTCCGACTACCTAGTGCTTGCCGACGCCCTCCTCTCCGCAATTCTGTAGACGTACTTGACCGCGCTCGCTTTCCCATTTTTCAGATTCCCCAGCCCGGTCTGGATCCCGTTCAAACCACCGGGAATAACCTCGGTCCTCTGGCCACGAAACCAGCCCTCCCGCAAACCGCGCGCAATGTAGCGGCAGTAGACGTAGGCAAGGTCCTTGGCCTCCCGGATCTTGTGCACGCTCCCGACAAACGTCATGGTCTGTTCCACATACGCGGGATCCCTGCATTATTGCCCGGCGACACGAAGGTGAACTTCCCGGTCGTGCCGTCTCCGGCCTCGTGAAACAGCCGGCCGATGATCTGAGCGCTGCTCCCCTCTGACACGGCATCGAGCGCGTGCCGGAGGGGCGGCCGCCCGGCGAGGCCTTCTTGAGCGCCGCAACCACTGCCTCGTTGCCGCTGCGGTAGTCGGCCACCACGTCGCCCTTGGCGGGATCAAGAAGGCCCTTGACGTGGTCAGTCGCGCGCCGGCTACGGCCAGGATCGGGTGGATGTTGCTGCGCAAAGCAAACTGCAGGGCGTAGAAGCCGACCGAAGAGGAGGCTCCGTAGATGATCAGAGGGATCTCGCGGGCCTGGTTGTTGGGGGTGGCAGGGCCCACGGCTGCGGGAGGGCGAGGTGCTGGTACAGGCCTACCGCGGCAGTCATGGGCGAGGGGATCGCAGCGGCTTCTGATATTTCGGCGCGCCAGCGATCGGTCAGTTGTCGAGATACGGTGAAGTGATAGAGGTCGAAAATAATCAATAAGCTTAACTTACCCTCAAAGCTAATCTCTTTGGGGATGTGAAACGTCGCATGTTGCGGGGCAAGGGCGTACTCGGCGTAGCTCCCACCACCGTCGTGATTCGTGAAAAGCAGCAACACGGTCACCGGGCCTGAACTCAAAGACATATTGCACCAAACTCTCTCCACGATGCCGGCAAGATCGTCGCCCGAGTTGGCGGTTAGGTCCCGCATCTCGGGTAGCTTCCAGTCCTTGGGGTTGGATCCCGCCACGGCGACCTTGACAAGCACTTGGTCATCGTTGGGTTCGGGGACTGGGCTGTCGACGATTTTAACGGTAGGTCCTTCAATTGGCTTGTGTAAGTGAGTGGATCGGTTTTTTGGTAGTGACAATCCTCGTCTCTCACCTTTGCTAACAAGAGCTTCTTTCATGCTGCCTAGCAAAGTAGCTGTACGTTTCTCGAAACCGTGTGGTGGATGAATGGTCTCTGTCTCAGTGTTGGTGTTCAGCTTAAATACGGTTACTGCTGAGTTTCTGGTGTAGAAGAGGGGCAAATTCTCGCCGAGGCAAACAAAGGATTATGTGTCACACCAGGCACGGCACTTGAAGCCGTCACGTCATAATGGTTACGCATCTTACAACGTGCGGGAGCTAATATTTGTACTGTATCCAGTGTAAGTCAATTCACGGCGATCGGCTGATTCGGTGGTCAGAGGGTGCATGCGGAGGGCCTCGTCGAACGACGGCGCAGATGTGGGAGAGCCTGGCCAGACGTGCCATGGTGATGTCGGACTCGGACCAAACCCGGCGTCCAGCTCCCTGCCTCACACGTACCAGCGTGTCGAGTGCTTCAGCAGCAGATACAGGCAGCCTGTGACGGTGGTGGCAACCGTGTCGCTGCCGGCCAGGATCAGGAGAGTCGCGTTGACTTCCATTTTTTTTTAATGGGCATGGAGCCTTCTTTTTGCTCGTTCTACCGTGAGATGTACGTCAAAAGTCGTTTCGCCCATTATCCTCAGGCATCTTGATGCGCTCCTGAACCTTTTCGTAGCTCCGCCGAATGTGTTCTTGCCCTTGCGCAGATCCCCTATACTAGTAGCATGTTAGTCCCCAAGCATAGTGAGTTGTGTATACTTGCGATCACACAACGCTCACAAAAAGCCCAAGTAATCCGGTTATCTGCAGCCGAGTCAGGTCCAAGAACTTCATCCACGGAATGGGATTTAGATCGGCAGGGCTGGTGTTTGGTATCGGGTCTGCAGAAAGGGATCTATTGCCCAGTGTAACCGTATGGCAGTCGTGGCCAAGCTGCAGCATAATTAAATTGACCGGCGCTTGGCAAACCCGCCGGAACGGCCTCGAGCGTAATGCGGAGGGACAACTGGGATGGTCCCGGACGCGGACCTCGGCTTACAGAGGAAAGCTTGGCTTCGAGCCGTCCATCCGACAATCCCACCGGTTGGACCACAAAGAGACTATTACTAGGGTACCAAGGGACCGTCGTCTCATTGAGGCATACCTCACCGGCGAGGTTAGTACGTAGGTGCACGTAGACGGCTCAAACACAGCCAGTCCAGCAAACAAGGGCCTCCCAACTACCAATCGGATCAAGATGGTTGGGACAATCGACGTACACCACAAACCTCATCCCGCAATGTTGGGGGTGTGGCCCAGACCACTGGCCCTGCCTCACTTCCAGACAGCCCTCTCTTGCCTGCCTGCCCACTGCTGCTCCTCCACCGTAGCAACAACATCACCAGTTCTGCCCAGTGTTGCAGCCCCACATGCAACGGTTTAGGGAGCGTAGGTTTTGGCCGCATGTGACATGGTTTGCCAGAGGGCTCTTCACTAATACCCAAGCGGATACTTAGTCTGGTAGAAAACATCGAAACAGCCCGCGGCCGCAGGCTTCCGCAATGGGCTCCAGAGGGGAGTCTCGGCTTGGTTAAGGAGGTTGGCCTCGCTGTCGCCATCTTGTCCATGGTCAACCCGTTCATCCTTACGTCAAGGACGAGGGCCAGGCTGGCCCCGTCTGCCGCGAGATCAACGAGTACACGGCCAAGCTGCGCGACGAGCTTGGCTGTCTTGCCACGCTCCCACCCATGGACAGTCTTGATGCATGCATGAAAGAAATCCGTTATGTGTTTGACACGCTCAAGGCGGACTGCGTGGTCGTCTTTAGCAGCTACCGCAAACGCTACCTAGGACCCCCGATATGCGGCCCGTATGGGCCGAGCTGAACCGCCGCAAGGGCGTGGCGCTGATTCATCCCGGCTTCGAGGGCATGATGCGATCGAAGAGCCGCTCTGGTTTGCCCCGACAGTGATCAACTGGACGCACGCGAGACCACGTGCACGGCCTGCCGTCTGATCACGACGGGCATCACGCCCGACTTCCCCGACGTCAAGATCATCCTCTCCACTGAACTGGATGGTGCAAACAGAGTGGTGGGCATTTATTCTAATGCTCCGGTAACCGCTCCCAATTACCGGCCGCTGAGCTATGTCGGGTACGTGTGAATATTGAGGGCCGGCCTTATACCGGGCCAAAGATACGGGAAAATTGAGATGTAAATGCACCGGAGAGCCTATCTATCGCCCGGCATATTTGACGCAAAGTGATGCCTGTCCTGTTTTGAGATATTCCGCGCTGTCTGAGTGGAGGAGCGCCATCCCCCTCTCTTCCTTTGATACAACCTTGAGCTGCAAATAGAATGGTTATACCTTCCGCTCCGCTGTTGTATTCGCTCTGGCACATCTGTGTCGCCAGGGTGCTGCGCAGGCGCTCTCACCTGGCCAAATAGTGCACGATCTGCAGGGGCTGCTTTCGGTAGGCTCGGAGGTGATGTTGACGTCGGACGCAGCATATGCCCACGATTTCACCTCCCGCTTTTCTGAGAGCCACTCGCCACAGTATGTTGTTGGTGCCAAGCCGAAGCTGGTCTCGGATGTCCAGAAAGTGGTAAGCAACCTGGGAAGCACTCGCATATCCTGTGTGACAAATTTATTAACTTGCCCCATTTCTCAGATCCGGTACGCTTCGAAGCATAAGGTGCCTTTCCTCGCTACTGGTGGCGGCCACGGGTACCGTGGTCGGTGGGCCGGCTGCGGAATGGCATCAGCTCGATATGTGTTGCAAAGAGGTCTTTGACCTCCCACACTTACAAGGCCGCTTTTGCCTGCCTTTGTTGCCCGCAATGGCTATTAAGTAGCCATTGCCCCCATCTTCCACTTCTTCCACAAACTTCAACCTTACAACCAACAACTCAACACACCTCAATACAACACATCCCCAATTTCCCACATTTGAGCCCATCACTCGTAACAATATGGGCAACTTCCAGTCCATCAATGTCGACAAAGCCGCCAATACCATGACGATTGGCGGCGCCGTGCGTATTGGCAATGTTCCCCACGATGCATGCCCTGGGCAAGGAGTTCCGTAGGTCAAGCCATCATTTGTTTTGTTGCGCTCCGTGATTATCTTGTGCCCCTGTTGCTAATCCAAGTTGCAGCCGTCGGCATGTGTCCCACTGTCGGTATATCCGGATTCACCCTGGGTGGCGGCGTCGGCCCTCTCGGAGGCTTCTACGGAACAGCTTCAGACAACCTTCTGTCTGCCGAGGTGGTCACAGGCAAGGGTGAGGTTCTCACCGTTTCGGCTCACCAACATCCGGATCTGTTCTATGGCCTCCGCGGAGCCGGTTTCAACTACGGCGTCGCCACGTCTCTCACCTTCCGGATCCATCCAGCGACGATTCACGGACAGGTGACGGTCATCAACGCCATGTTCCCGAATCACTGAACGGCTCTGTGTGGAAGGCAGCAAACTCATTCGCCGGTCATCAGCCAAAGGAGCTCGCGATCCTCTTTGACGTTCGCTTCGATGAGACGTTGGGAGGCATGGGCACAGTGGGCGGCTTCGTCTACTTTGGGCCCCGAGACAAATCCCTCAATGCGGTAAAGCCGTTCCTGGACCTGAACCCTCTCTACGTCGAAGTCGAGGACTCCAACTATGCCGAATTCTCCTCGGTGGCACTGTACGGGGATGTGGCGAACACCGGCACTCAGAATGCGATCAACTTGGCGCCCTACACCCTCAACCTATACAAGGTCAAGAATATGGTTGCCGTCATTAATCACATGAACACGACCCTGACACAGAACGTCGACTTGCGGGGCGCGACGCTAACGTGGGCCCAGTACTCCACTGACGGTTCCCTTAGGTACCCGGTTGAGTCCTCCGCGTACCCTTATCGGAACGTTGTTGTCTACTTGTGAGAAAAGACTCGTTCCTCGCGGTTTTTTAGTTACCTCTTGATTTTTATTTCTCTCCTTTTCTGCTTTTCTCCTGCTCTGCAAACCCACCCCTCGCCATCTCTCGGGTTTAGAGGTATTTAAGCCTGAGATTCGCTGACAAGACAGTTCCATCGACGGTTTCACTCCTAGCGTCGCCAAGCTGCCTCTTTTAGACAACTTCGGCAAGGAGATACGCACCTTGGTACAACGGGGAAGCGGAAAACCCAATCTTGAGACCTATGTACATTTCGGTTACGGGGACGAGGGCGCGGATGCATGGTACACCAAAGCCAAGCTTCCAAGACTGCTGGCACTGAAGCGGGCGTACGACCCCGACAATCTGTTTTCCTGGTACAATCCAGTGACCAGTGTCGGCTCAGCCCTCTAGAAGGTTTGATTGGTCACGGAACTGGATTGCTTGGATCCGTTCCGACCTTTCGAACTTAGAATTCTAGAATATAACGTAGTTGGCGGATGGAGGTGTATCTGACTTCCTTGGAAGGGAGGGTCAGCGGGGGCAAGGAGAATTTAGATTTAGCTTTACATAGCCATTGCTAGGTTATCGTGTGGCTGGTTCTTGTTGAATGCCGAGGTTGTTGATGTGCTTCAATAAGCCGAGCAGGTGCTGAGGAACCGAGTACGCGACAGCATTGGTGGGAGCACACAGCGGTTAGCCTCTAGTTCTGACTGGAGTGAGTTGAGGTTAGGGGTAGCCTTGTAGGTCCCGGCTACTATGCATGGGCTCCTACTCTGACCCTTCTGGAGGTCCTTCGCGATGCCCTGTGGCCTGCCCCGATAGGGGTAGGCTTGTAGAACCTTGAAGCCCCATGGGCTAGGGTGCTGCGAAAACAGTTGATATAGACATCTCGAGCCTTGGTTAGAGCTAAGCCCTGAATCTTGGGAGCTATCCTAGAACTATAAAGATATACATAAAGTGTCGAAGCTCACCCCCATTGCCGGCAAGTGCGAAACAGGCGCGGGCCGGTAAGATATTCCCCTCAACCCCTCGGATCCCAATCCTTATCCACCTGCTCCAACAGCCCGAGCTGCTTCACGCCCTCTGCGCCGAGCACCTTGTCCAACGGGACCAGCTTAAAGCTAGCCGCCTCGCTCGTCCCTTTCCTACCCGGCAACTCATTCGCATCGTCATGCACCACGATCACCCCCCTGGGGAACTTGTCGCCCAATCCGGTCCCCACAGCCGCAATGCCATCCGTATTGCTCACCGCATCCACCTTCTCCCCTTCGGTGATGGTAAACGTCAGCACAAACTCGTGCGGTGCCTTGCGTTGGTACACGTTGTACGCGCTCACGCCCTGATTCGATACCAGGATGAACCCATCGTCCTTGGTCTTGCCAAACACCATCGTCACGCCCTCGACGTCCGCGCGCAGATGGCCGTCGCCCACCGTGGCGACCGCCACGCGCTTGGGGTTCTGGTCCGAGGGCTCGGCGTCGTACCGCCACAGCGCGTGCGGCTCCTCGCCGATGAAGATCCACCCGTTGCTCGTCTGTCACGCACCCTCAACCTGGCCGCCCGAGCCGGCGAAGAAGGAGCGGACGAGGGTGGTCGTGAGGGTGCCGTTCGGGAAGGAGGAGAGTTCGTATTGGAGGTATTGCGAGGTCTTGGCGTTGACGAAGAGGTACTGTTTGTGGGTGGTCGGGGAGCGGTAAGCGCAGGAGCCGTAGACCTTAAATTTCTTCGTGCCGGAGGGGAGGGTGAGGGGTTGGATCCCGCCCGGGATGGCTGCAAGGGTACCGTTGGGGTGGATTTCGAACATGCTAGGTACAAAGGTTGGTGAGGAGAGGGCAGAGGTGAAAAGAGGGGCATAAGATAATTACCAGAGGGTGTCATCTGCGCGGCACGCTGCGTAGGCGAGGTCAATCTTGCGGGAGCCGGCTTCAAAGTTATAGATGACACTACGTTGTTAGGCTCGCCAGCAGGCATCGTTTGGAGCAGCTTGCCGGAGAGGTCAAAGACGCCCAAGCCAGCACCCTGCTCGGATTTGGTGGTCGTGATGATGCACGACTGGCCGCGGTCGGTGGGCGAGATCCAGATGGCAGGGTCGTCACCGTCGCCTCCATTAGCGTCCGTCTCGGCCACGGCTCGACAAGCACGAAGGAGCAGTGCAAGCCACCCCAACCCTTGTCACACTTGCACTGGTTTGGTCCCTCGCACTTCCCGTGGCCCGAGCAGTTGTCCCGCAGGTGTACTTGTCGCAGCTCTTGCCCTGGAAGCCAGCGAAGCACGAGCACTCAATTGCTTTGCCATTCTTAGTGCAGAAGCCATTGTTTGAGCACGAACTGCAGATGGGAGACTGCTTGCTGCATGCGATCGGCTTGCTAGGGTCATAGGTAGTGTTTGCTTTGAGAACCAGGGTTTGGATGGCAGCCTCGAGAGAGCTGACACCGAAAGCCTTGATGCCCTCGGCCTCGATGGCGTAAGCGAGGGCGCCTTTGGGTACTTGGAGGTAGACCCTTGGTAAATGCTGAGCCCTTGGATTTCGATGTCCTCATGGCCCACCAGCTTGAGGTTGCCGAGCAGCTTGAATGGCGGTTCGTAAACAGCCACAGTGTCCTTCATGGCTACAAGAAGGTAGTCAACACCGGCCGTGCCAGAGACATAGGTGGCAACGCCTGTCACGTCGCCCTCGGCCTCGCCAATCTTGTTGATGGTAGGGGCGGCCGTGGACTCAGCCAGGTCGAAGACGTAGACATCCTTGTCGTCGTCAGCCGAGACAAACATCTTGCTCAGCGACGGCGAGGACGCACAACCCGAAGCCTCAACAGGCAGTGGGAAGGTTTGGATCTTGTCGTGTTAGCGTCACCTGCGAGTTAGAGATGGTCAGGGAGTTAGGGACATACCTCCACAAACTCGGCATCATCGTAGTCGTCGTTGTGCTTCTCTTTGCGAACGAAGAAGACTTTCGCCTGCCTCTTGCCGAAGAGGTAAATGTAATCGCCTCCACTCGGGCTCTTCCAGGAACACAGAGCCGACCAGTCCCCGAGAGCCTTGGTCCGCGCGGACTTAACTTCCTCGAAGTCGGGCAGCTCCCAGGCCCGGAGGATGGAATCCGGCTGACCAATGCTAACAGCGAGGCCGGTGAGTTTCTTGTCGTCATCACGGCCATGGATGGTAGTGACGAGCTTGGTTCTCCGGCCCGGGGTTTCGGCGTGTGCTTGGGTTAGGGGCGTGGTCGAGTCGAGGGCCCAGGCGTGCCAGCCGCCGGTGGCAGCGGTGCCTTCATTGCCGAGAATGAGGGGTTTTCTTGCCGTAGAAGACGGAGGTCCAGTCTGATTCGACCTCAGAGGTCAGGGCCGAGACGGAAACGTCCACATCAACAGCCGCTGCCGGGACCGACAGCACAGAAGCTAGCAGGGCTACCGCGGTGAGCCGATCTGTGAAACCCATGGCGGAAAGGATTGTTACAATGGAGCTGGGCGGAGATCATGCGTCCAGTATCAGGCACAAACGAGAGGCCAAAGCGAGGCCATTGGCGGGATCAGGGCTATCATTTATGGTCGTCTCAACTCTGGTCTGTTCAAGCAGCAGGCGCATCCCACAGCCTGGGAACACAATCCATCGACTGTCGAGTCGAGGTACTGCTCTCCGACACATCTCGGAAGATGAGAGACAGTTTTCCCAGGAGGTTCACCGATGCACCGATGCGCTTACAGGTCGCGAGCTCGGCGGGCTGACATGAAGATGAAGGATGCCGCGTGCTCACGACGTGGTTGTCGATTGGCTGTGATGTTTCGGGAAGCCACAGCGGAAGGGCCCGTTCTTAGTGGGGTGCCTTTCCAGGCACTAGCCTGGGCAACGGGCACGTGGGGTCACACCTGCAAGTTTCAGGCGCCCATTCCGCTGCTGCAAACTTCGCAAGAAACACGGTCCAGCATCCACCTCCTTCGACCTCGCGCCAAGCACACATGCTCGACTGCCGTTGACGCTGCCATATCAGAAACTGCATGAATTTCCCAGGTTGCGCTGCCGCGTCGACCCCTCTTCTTCGGTCACTACGCCTTGGCAAACGGCCACGCTCGCGGGTTAGTGTAGACGTCCGATGCTCCCTCAATTCCCGCGTTCGGTTCCGAGATCGTCCACGGACCCGGTCCTTCCGTCAAACTGAGATCGTCAGCTCCTTCACAGACAAGCCTTAGTTCTGGAAGCAGCCTGGAACCCGAGTTGGCCCGGGTGAAGGCCGGATTTGGAAGCTGTAAACACACACCCTGCACCACCAGAGAGTTTCATGACAGCAAACGGATCATGCTGCTTCCTGAAATAATCTGCAACAGACCGCCGGTTAACTATGGTATCTCGGTCCGAATAACAGTGGACGAGGTTTAGCAGTGTCTCGCCCTGGTGCGGCAGCTGGGCTCTTGACTCTCTTCCGAGTGTACAGATATTCCCGTCCGGATGACGCGGTTGCCAGGAATGCGAAAGCTGGATAAAGCTGGCCAAGTCCTCGTCGCGGCGGAGCCGAAAGTGCATTCTGGGAGTTTCAAGTGGAATTGGACGAAAGGCATCGGACTCACAGAGCTTTCGGTCTTCTGCATCAATGTTCTAATTCTTGAGTTGCTCCGGATGAGCAGCAGCTTGCCATCGGGGCAGAAGGCCTTACTTCTTTCAACTCTCCACATACTTCACCGACTCGGGTTGTGTTTGGCGATCGAGGCAAGATGTGAGAACCTGTGCTGCAATTCCATCTCGCTCCGACTTCCTCCACTTGTAGTCAAGTTCCTCGCCTCAGTGTTCATCCTTGTCTCAACCAGGTTGCTAAAAAGGCTGGAGCAGCTTCTGTTGAAGGGGAATGAAACCGTCCTTGTCTGGCAACCCACAGACAACCGCTGGCCATTTGCATACGGTCTGCGGGCATTTTGTTGGTCCCAAGACAAACGCGAATCCCCTCGCCAGTTATAGCACAGGATGAACGGCTAGCGACCGACGGTCCCAAGCCAGCCCTTGATTACTCTACGCAGTGATGAATAGGAACAGAACCCTACCAAACAGTGCCGGCGGAGACACTACTACATCCTGACAGATTTTCCTCCTTCAATCTCTCAGCAGCGCAACCAAGGTGGCACAACTGTCTCCGGAAACTACTAGTACTACTGTTCAAACACTTCTGTTCAAGGGTGCCCACAAGCCACCATACAACATGAAGAAGTCGAGAAGAAGGCTAAGCACCACCAGGGCCGTGACAGATCGGACCAAGTGCGACAGCGCGACTGCCATGATGCTGTTGAAAGTTCGATTATCCTCCCGGTTTGAGAGTTACTCCGAGCTGACCATGTCAGAAACATAGCGGCGACATTGACGCGGTATGCAAGGACTACCAGATGCAAAACACCTGGGACTTCGTCTTACCCCAGCTTCCGGTCGACGTTCCTTGTCTGCTATCTCCCGCCTTCAGAGCAGGATGCGCTTAGGCCTTTCCTCTGACGCATTCCCCGACGACTTCAACCTCTGCGATGTCATCAGTGCCATCCAAGGGGGGGAAAAGCTGACGGTGTCCGAGCCTATCTGACGCACTACAGCGAGATCATGGGGCCCAGGAGACTCAGGGACAAGCTAAATGCTATGCTGGATGACTACCCCCCTTTTTTCTTTGTCGTCGAAACCGGCAATCCCGAGATGGTGAAGGTGTGGGCTTGCCACAGCAAAGACTTGCAATGCAGCTACCGAGGAGTCCCTCTGCTCAGCTTCGCAATTGCGCTTGCTCAATCCTTCAGAAAGGACATGGCCATGGTGGTCAAAACGCTCCTGAGTCTGGGTGGCTCTGTTGAACCATCCCCAGGGCATTTTATTCCTCGCTCCATCGCGACATCCACGGATACTGGGTTCGCCGAGGACGAGCTTGATGACCTGTCCAATGAGAACAAGGCGTGGTACACTACTGCCTTGCTCAGCGTTTTGCTCAGGCCCTCAACTTCAGTTTTACCATTCGTTATGTCCTCCATCTCGCATCCGGTCACCGGCAACTCTCAGGCGCGTACAAAAAGCTTGCCCAGGTTCATATAATGCAAGTGAACTACTCGGCATCCGGTACTTCCTAGTCGGCCAGACCCTGGCATCAGCCTTCCCACAGAGCATTTCTCGCGTGAGTCTGATCCATTGCCATCCTAACACCGATCTATGACCTAATTGTTTCTCGATCTAAAGGTACCTGGCCATGCCCACCAAGCCCCTCTTGTCTTGCTCTTCGACGGTCCCAGCGGCCACGGAAAACCCGAACTGGCCCGCAACTGGGCCAGCTGCTCTCCTTGGATCTCCACAGCGTTGACTGCACAGATCTTAGCTTCTTATCTGATCTGTTTGGACCAGTCTTCCCCTATAAGGATGGGAAAAAGGCTCCGCGACCAACAACTACCTGGCAAACACAACAACGCCGAACGATGTTCATCTTCATGGACGAGTTTGAGGACCAAGGATGAAGTTCGGCAAGCGCTCTTGGTGCCGTTTCAGAGCGGGTAAGTTATTTACATGTGACTTTTTTGGGTTAACGGGAGCGTGTAGCTCATCATTTTGACTCCAGGGGAGTACCGTGATCACCGAAACCAAGATCAGATTGATTGCTCCAAGACAATCTGGATTCTTGCAACGAACGCATTTGACCAGATAATACTGAATTTCTGCGACTGAAACAAAGACATTCTCCTTGACGGCCAGGCCTCGAAGGAGAGGAGGAGAGGGCCCGAAACTCGGAAAGCAGCTTTCCGCTTGATACAGGAAGCGTCCATTGGGGTGTTTGTGCGAGTCATCAGACATTTAAATCTCAAACCCAATCACTATATGCTGACCCTCGTTCAGGCCCCCCTTACAGGGCGGATAACCGACTTCATCCCCTTCCTGCCGTTCTCTCCCATCGAGCAGGCAGCAGTAGCCGACAAATTGCCTCGCCGACCTGGGCCAAGAGCTCGCCAAACCCATCGACACCTACGAGCAAGCCACACGGTTCCGGCCAGTTGGCAATATTGACTTGCAGGTGAAGCGGGGATACTCGGTTTGCAAAGCTCTGGCTGATCAAGGCTACGTACAACAGCTGGGGGCTCGCAGCATCATCAACACAATTGAAAGCGAGATCCGGATACCACTTGTTGGCCAGTACCTTGCTGCAAGGGATGAGATTTTACGGATCAGGCCGGGGAAGTTCGTGGTTGGTGTTGATAGTGAATCGGGGCAGGTGGAAGTCTCGCAGTTTGCTGTGAAATGAAAAAGGATCTGTTGACCCCAAAAAGACACGTCTTTTCTAGCCCTGGTTTCCGTTTCTCTCTTGCCCTAGTCCTGAATATTTCATCCTAAGCGCAGTGCCAAATCTCGGCACCTTACTTTGCTGCGAATACTCGGTCCACTCGGAAGTGGTCATGCGCACAGGGGCAGGCAACGTACGACGATGAAACAGGTCATGTCTGGGATAGAGCCCACACATCAGAGTATTCTCTGATCCGAATTTTCCATTTCGTATTTCTTTCTCTTTTCCAACCTACGTTGCGCTCCCGTCTTGGGCACTTGTAATCTGCGGCAGACATTGCTCTCAGGTTGTTTGGCACCGTCGGGCTCCATTCTCGAACACCGCGAGGATGCAGTCTCTACCATCTCCGCGATATCAATCGCTTCAAGGGGACGAGCCCAGGAAGGCAAAACACCATTCGGAGGCCGGCCAGACGGATTTCTTCTTGGGATTAGAGGATGACGAGAGGGCCTGGAGCGACATTACAGCGAGAGATCCGGACAGGGTGCAGCGGAGGTCGTCGAGGAGACGACGCATCTGGTCAGCCATAATGTCGATACGCTCACTTTTGGATACCGTCCTGCTGCTCGTTATCCTGGGTCTCTTGTGGGAACGAGGATGGCAGAGTTCACCTCGCTTCGAATTCGGGGCCGACATCACCGGGTTTGCGCCGCACAGTGAGACTTCCAAATGCAACCAGCACTAGGAGGTCCTCTGGGTGCTGACATACAGCAGTATCACAACAGATCAAGACGTTCTCCCCAGATCCCAACTTCATTCCCGTTAACAGATCCGAATTCTTCACAGACGAAATTCGACAGCGATGGCTGAGCATTGTCCCAAGTAAGCCTCCCATAACATCTCTACCACTTTCTCACAGTCACTAACACTAGGCCCCAGGAGGCCTTGGCTACGTTCGCATCAACAACACCGCCCTCTACAACAACCTCCCGACGCCCTAGAGAGCTACCCCAACTACACTTTCACTACATCCGTCACCCACCAGCTCCACTGCCTGCACGCCATCGTGGAGGACGGTGGCAGCGTACACGTCGAACGAGCTCGACAAGCTGCCCGAGGAGGGCTCGTGGCATCTGAACCATTGCTTTGACTATCTGCGGCAGAGCATCATGTGTTGCGGGGATGTGGCGTTGGGGGCAGCATACAACTTTCCCGCCTGACGTGAGGGGCAGTGACGGCTGGGATGCGAAGCATGTGTGCAGGGATTGGGGCCAGGTGATGGCGTATTTGGAGGGGAGGAGGGCGGATGATGAAAGGTGGATTTGACGTGGCATTGTGTGGTTAGGGTGGAGAGGGGTATGGTCAGGGGTAGAAATGGGTGATCGTGTTCATTTTTTTCTAGCTTTTTTCTTGCCGTGTTTCTTTCTCTGTCCTACTCCACTTCTTCTGAATAATGGAGAAGCATAGAAAGGTCCAATTACTGGGAGAGGCCGTTGAGGAAAAGGAATTGTCCAGAACAGAAGAGCAGATGCTGAACTGCGACCGAACGACATATTGCATGTTGATTGCTTGGGAACCACAGGACCTGGTTCATTTTTTTTTTTTTCCGTTTAACACGATGTGAAGTAGAGGTAGGCTTCCCCAGCAGAATAACAACTGATTACAGTCGCATTCCCCGCACAACGATACCCATTATTCTCTGCCCTAGTGCCTCTACAGGTCCCTTCGATTGTCACACTCCCGCCCTACTTGGGAGCGTAGCATGCGCATGTCGTATTAGAATAACGCGTCAGACATCCCGCAGTCGTCAGGTAGAACGCCTCGGTCGAGCCGCAGTTACCCTATTGCGAGCAACTGGCGGCTTTGGATGGACAGGTGTAGCCTGAGTTGGAGGCACCGCAGGTCTTGTTGGGGGAGACGGTGCGGGGGGAAAGGGCGAGGGGCAGTGAGAGCTCTGGGGAAGTTGGAAGGGCAGCAGGAATGTAGAGCAGGAGGAACGGGGAAAATGTGCATGTCAAATGTCGATGAAAACAAATACGTTTACATTATAACGTGCATGATAAGCGAGCGGATCAGATAAGCGAGCGGATCAATTTTCTCTGCAACGCATGTCTCTACCTACAACATCAATTTCCTCCACCATACTAATATGTCTTCAATTCCAGCCGAGGCTAAAGTGGTTCTTGCACTTGAAGCTTTTGAAAATGATCCTAAGCTAAGCCTCCAGGCTGCAGCAAAGATCTATTCTATGCCTTATACTACCCTCTATCGCCGGCGTACTAGCCGGCCTGCACGACGCGATACTCCAGCCAACTCGCGCAAGCTCACAGATCTGGAAGAGGAAGTAGTTCAGTTATAACTGAGCTATCTACACGTGCATTCCTACGTAGATTATATGGTGTAGAAGATATGGCCAACCAACTACTACGCGAACGCAACGCGCCCCCTGTCGGCAAAACGCTAGGCTCACAACTTCGTCAAACGCCAACTAGAGCTCCGTACGCGTTATGCGTGTAGATACGACTACTAGAGGGCTAAGTGCGAGGATCAAGGATCATTGGCGAGTGGTTTATACTCGTACGAAATACTAAGGCCAAGTACGGCATCGTGGATGACGACATCTATAACTTCGATGAGACTAGGTTCATAATGGGCATAATCGCGCGGGTATAGTAGTTACGACCTCGGATGGCTTTAGCAGGGCAAAACTAGCCCAGTCTAGCAACCGCGAATGGGCAATAGTGATCCTAGGGAGTTAATGCCCTCGGCTAGGCCATCCCGCCCTTCATCATCCTAGCCGCGTAGTACTACCTCGCCAACTAGTATACCGAGTGCGACCTCCTAGCCGATTGGCGTATCGCAACTATAGAGAACGGCTAGACTACTAATGCGGTAGGCCTAGATTGGATCAAGCACTTCGACTTCTATATAGCACCTATACGAAGGGTAAAAAGCGGTTGTTGATCCTCGACGGCTACGAAAGCACACTCTACCAAATTCGAGCTCTACTGCCAGGACAACAACATTATTACGCTCATGCCTCCGCACTCCTCCTACAAGCTCAGCCACTCGACGTAGGCTGCTTTGGACCATTGAAGCAGTCGTACGGCCGCTAGATTGAGGACTTGATGCGCGCGTATATCAACTACGTAAGTAAGCTCGAGTTCCTCTACGGCTTTCGCGAGGCCTTCTTTGCTTCTATACGGAGAAGAATATATAGGGTGGCTTTATAGGGGCTGGCCTAGTGCCGTATGATCTAGAGAGGGTGCTTTGTAAGCTGGATATAGCTTCGTACGCCAACACCTCAAACTCACCGCCTAGCACTATACAACCCTGGGTCTTCTAGACACCTATATAACCCCCGAGAAGCCGAGGCGTAGTCAACGTTCATCAAGACTCGCATTGCCAACCACCAAAATAGCTCCCCAACTTCAATGTTGGCTGCTGTAGACCAACTTACTAAGGGTATAATAGCTGTGATGCACTAGGTGGCCCTCCTTCGGTCAGAGGTCTCTTCGCTCCGTATAGCCAACGAGGCTAAGCAAGCGCTATAGAGCTAAGAAAATAGGTATAGCTTGGAGGGTCACTTGCTATACTAAGATACAAAGGATTTACTGGATCAGAACGCCGTAGATGGGGGGGAAGAGCAGGAAACGTAGCCGGATGGTGGTAGTTCAAGGGGGGCTCGTACGAAGATTCGGTGCTATAGGGCATGCGGCAAGCCTGGCCACAATGCCCGCACTTGCTAGGAGGCTGCAGAATCATCTGATTCATCTATTTCTATGTAATTGTAGTTGGTCCCTAGTTGATGTGTTGCCAATTGAGGATAGTTGTAGTAGGATAGTAGAACTTGATCCGCTCGCTTATCTGATCCGCTCGCTTATTCATGCACGTTAAGCGAGTGGCCCACCTCCCACTACCTCGCGAACACTATCCTGAATTCTACCACAACAATACTAGGAACCAACTATAATTACATCGGAAGTATCTGAATCAGACGATTCCGCAGCATCCTGGCAAGTGCGCGCATTGTGGCCAGGCTTGCCGCATATACTACTCACCGAACCTTCGCACCGCCCCCTTAAACACCACCATCCAACTGCATTTTTGCATTACCTCACTGCCCACGACCTTCTGGTATAGCAGATCGCTTGCATCTTGCATAGTAAGTGATCCTCCAAACAATATACGTGTTTTTTTGGCCTCATTGGCTGACGGAGCGTAGAGACCTCTGCGTAAAGGAGAGCTACCTGGTGTATTACAGCTATCGTCCCTTGGTAAGCTGGTCCACTGCAGCTAACATTGAAGTTGGAGACTATTTTAGTGGTTGGTAATGCGAGTCTTGATGAGCGTTGACTACGATTCGGCTTCCCGAGGGTTGGGTGGTGTCCGGAAGACCCAGGGTTATATAGTGCCAGGCCGTAAACCACTCGACAATGGTCCTTGGATCCTCGCACTTAGCCTTCTTGTAGTCATATCTACGCGCATATAACGCGTATAGAATCTGGCTGGCGTTTGACAAAGTTATAGGCCCGGAGCTTGCCGACAAGGGGCGCACCGCGCGCGCGCAGCAGTTGGTTGGCCATATCTTCCACACCACGCAATCCTAGTGGAAAAGATCGCGCAGATAGCTTACAGTAATAATATATTGAACAATAGCTTCTCTTCAGCATTAGCGAGCCGGCGCGAGTCGGGCGTAGCGTCGCATCGTGCAGGTCGACCAGCGCGTCTGTCACGGATGGTTGAAGCTGGTAAGCTATAGAGATTAGCTACGACTTCAAGCCTTAGTTGCTTGTCGTTTCGAAGAGCTTCAAGGGCTAAGATGACCCTGGCTTCCTGTGAAGGAGGAGGCATTGCGTCGTAGAGAAAACTGATGTTGGGTAGAAGGATGGCGTGTCGCGCTAAGAAAGCCACGACCCGCTTATACCCACCACTCGCTTATTAATGTACTGTACGTTAATACTATATTGACCTAATTGTACCAATACCCTGGCTGTTGTTGGCTTAGTGGGACAAAGTTCCGCACTAACATTCATTTCCCCGGTGGAGGTGTACATCCGGAAAGCGGTCACACCATCATCGCGAGAAGCATCATAACCGAACCCCACCAAACCTGCCAGATCCCAAAACATCAACAGCTGAACCTTTGCTGTGCGCCACTTGCCTCACTCCACCCGAGCAACTCCAACTGCTGGCCACATCCGGATTGCCCTTGCCATCCCAGACTGCGTTCTTGGGCCATGCGCAAATCGGCCGCTGCCTCCTTACCCGGACGCAGGATTCATCGACAGCGTCCACGTCGTCGCGACAATGCTGTCGACCGCCTTGCCCTTCTCGACCCAGTCCACCAGCGCCATGAGGGCGTCGTGCTCGGCATCTTCGAAACCGGGCACCGACGCCCACCCGCTGCCCTCTGCCCCGCCTGAACGCCGCGCCAAGTTTCCATGGCGCGTCCACCGCGGTGCCCCAGCAGTGCTGCCTCCCTGGGACGAGGAACAGTCGCAAAAATCGTCGACATTAACCCCTTTCCCGTTGCCGTTGCCATCGCCGGTTCCATTACCGGTAAGCGCGGCAACAGTCCGTTTATAAAACACAGTTCCGTCCCCCTGGTTGGCACCAACCCGTCCGCCATCCCGTGGTACAACAGAACCTTGCCACCTCGTTCTCCCCACCTTGCGCAGCGCAGCATTAGTCCGTC